>JAMALD010000027.1:0-251205 GCA_023628235.1 Rhodotorula sp. S30-09 | reverse complement strand
CGATGCCTGACGGCGAGGACGTCGAGCTCTCGTCCGGCGAGTAAGTCCCCCTCCGTCCTCCTCCCCTCTCCCCCTCCCCCGCCCCCCGCCCCCCCCCCGCGCCCCCCCCCCCCCCCCCCCAATGAGGAGTAGTTCGAAAACGCACAAGTCTTCGTCTCGCGCAACTGCATGGTCAATCCATCCTTTTCAGCCTGTCGGCCCTCGCAATCCTCCTCTGATGCGTCTCCTACAAGTCCTTCCATCGATTTTCGAATCTTTCTCCTCTGGCCTACGTCTGGGCTTGCGCGTGCCCCAGTCTTCGCGGCGAAAATGAGGAGGGGCGAAGCGCACGTGGTCGCCGGTCCAGGGGGAGGAGGAACGGTCGTCGGAGTCGGACCGAGTGCTTGAGGAGAAGGAGGAGGAGAGGGGAATGGCGAGGCGTGGGAAGGGCGGGGAGAGCCAGGGTGAGACCAGCAGTGGTCGTAGACGAGTCCTGGAGGCGTGCATCGCGAGTTGCAAGTGTGCGGCACACTCCAGGGCGATGAGGAGGAGGAGGAGGAGGTTGTCCCGGACCCGCTTACTCTCAACTGCTGCGTACGCTCGCTAGAGCCAGCTAGACACTGTTGTGTGGCCTGCCCAGGCTTTTTTCACGCCCGCCAGCGCTCCTCGCACCCTCGCACACCTCCTCGACGCGTTCCACGCCCCACCATCCCTCCTGCATGGCCTACAACCCGCATTCCTCGTCGTCGAATCTCCTCGGCACGCTCGACGGCCAAATCACAGCCGACGACGCGTCCGCAGCCGAAGAAGGGCATGTAGGTCGTCCTCCCGCCTCGTCCCCCTCCTCTACATACCTCCAACCCCCTTCTTCGCGGGGGAGCGTTCCAGTGCAGGGCGTGGGAAGCTCAGATGGAGAGGGAAACATCTTCACTCAGTCGGCGCACCCGGTCGCGTTGTTCTTCTTGTTCTTCTTCCGCTGTGCGGCGATAGCGACGTACCTCCTCTGCGGGTTCTTCAGCTCTTCCTACGTCTTTTCCGTTCGTGCCTTCCCTCTTCCTCTCCTCCACATGATCCCGAACTGACGGGCGACCGGGCGCGCGACAGACGGTCCTCGTCGTGGTCCTCCTCTCGCTCGACTTTTGGACGGTCAGGAACGTCTCGGGCCGCGTGCTCGTCGGCTTGCGGTTCTGGAACCAGGTAGACGACGATGGGACGTCCTTCTGGGTGTTCGAGTCGCGAAGCGTGGGTCCCATCCCTTCGGCCCTCCCTCTCTCTCCTCGCACGACCTGAAACCTTCTCGCTCGCTCCTCTCACAGCCCTCGCAGCCGTCGAACGCCGTCGACTCGAAAATGTTCTGGATTGCGATGTACGCCTTCCCAGCCGCGTGGATCCTCCTCCTCTTCGTCGGGATCCTCAAGTTCAACCTCTCGTTCTTGCCGATCGTGATGCTCGCCTTGGTGTTCAATGTGACTAATACGGTCGGGTATACGTACGGTGCGTTGAGAGCGTCTCTCGGGCTACTGGCTGCGGAGGCAGAGGCTGACGAGCGCGACTTCCGCTTTTCCGCTTCGCTCCCCTCTCCTCCCGTCCTCCCCTCACAGCCGTACGTCTCCTTCTTCTCGCTCTCCTTTTTCCTGTCGTCCCCCCCTCTCTCTCAAACACGCAAGCTAACTCTCACCCATCCATCTCGCGCAGGACCGCGACGCCAAGCGCCGCTGGGCGACCGGCATGGCCGCGCAGGGCATGCTCGGGCAGATGGGCGGGATCGGGGGCAGCCTGGTCAGTGGGATCGCGTCGAATGCGTTTGGGAGGTTCTTTGGGTAGTCCGCCCACTGTGCAAGGTGCAGAGCCAGCGGGATTTGCGGAGATTCGAGGAGGGTTTTCGACACCGTGAGAGACGCGAACGACAGCGGCCTTTGCCTGGCTGCGAGTGATTGACGTTGCCCGCGCATTAGCCTCGCTAGCGCGCCCGTTCGCAATGGGTGAAGGTCGTGTCGGGAGCAGGTCGTTGGTTCCCTTTCTCGCGCCCGTCGTCGCCTCGCCCGCGCTGCACTCGACGGATTGCGACAAAGACAGGCTCGCTGTGTTGCTGTGACCTGGGAATGTGCTGCTACACTGGCTATGGTTCGCCCTATGCCGTGGGAGATGGAGGACGCCCTCGTCGTCGAGTTGCGAGTCGCGCTCGCATGGAGCCAGCTCGCATGCACTCACTCCAACCACTCGCTTACCCGCTGGAGGGCACAGACTGGCGCAGCTCGCACTCGCTGACCACAGCAGACTCAGACGCACCGCGCACACCCGCATCCGAGTCACGCCAGCCGCACCCGCCGCACGTCAACACCCAACCACCAACCCATCCTCGCGCTCTCACCGTCTCGCACTCGCACGGCCGTGGGACTGCAGCAGGCCGGTCACTAGGAGGGCACACAGGGCAGAGAGGGCGAGCAGATCGAGCGGCACGCACGGAGGACGAGCAGAGGACGACCTGCCTCTTTGGGCCCCGCGCCTTCGTTCCCTCTTCTTCTCGCTCGACTCGTCAGCTCGCTCGCTTGACAGGAGACTCGCTGCTGTACACGGTCGACGATTGAGCGACTGAGGCGACAGACGACAACTGCGCCCCCAGCTCGAGCCTCGTCGCACACGCCTCCCCTTCTCTCGCCTTGTGTTTCGGCCGCGCCATCCCCTCCCGTCCTCGTTCCCTCGCCTCGCCATCGCATAGACAAAGCACATGACCTCTTCGCTCGCTCACCCATCCCATCCAATATCCCGCCCGTCGCCTCACGCGCTCATGGGTACGACCGAGCCGGCTAGACCGCCACCTGCTTTCGGGGCATCTTCGCATGCCCAGGACGGGCACGAGCGTTTCAAGGAGGGGGTGGGGAGGGAGGAGAGGTGGGATGCGAGGTGGGAAATCGTGAGGGAGCAGCAAGGCGGTGGAGCGCCGAATGCACCGAGCGATCAGGCCTCTCATGGCGGGAATAGTGTCCGACCGTCTCTCGCTTCGCCCGTCTCGTCTCCCGACCGTGACCCCGACGCCCTTCTCTCGCCTCACGACTCATCCCACCTCTCCCCAACAACTACATCTCCCCTTTCTTCCTCCTCTCACCCCCGCCGCCCACCCTCCGCACTCTCCTCAACCTCCGCATCGTCCCACTCACACCCCTACACATCCCTCTCCTCACCACGCTCTCAACCGCCGCAGCCGCCCTCTTACGCAAGCAGCAGCTTCACATCGGCTACTGCGTTCGATTACGATGAGTTGCTGGGACCGAGGCCGGCGAGGGCGGGAGAAGAGAGTGAGAGGAGGGAGAGTAGGTTGACAGGGTTGGGGCTTGTTGCGAGTCCGAAGTTGCGCGAAGGAGGAGCGGGACTTGAGGGCGCAGGCGAGGCGGGAGAGGAAGAACGCGAACGATGGGCTCAACTTCGCACTCTGCGCCTCGACTCCCCCGCCGCGGATCCAACACCCTCCAGTTTCTCCCCTTCCTCCGTGACTCCCCAGTCCTTCTCCTCCCACCGCACCTCAACCACCACGAGTTCCTCCACCACAACGACGACAACAGCGCAAGTCTTGACCAGCCCACTGAGCCCGCTCGTAGCGCCGTTTGCGCCTTCTGGGTCGGTGATGGGGAGAGTTTCGCAGGTTGCGCAGGTGGCGGGAGGGAGTCCTTGGGCGACGACGAGCGCGGCGGCGGCGGCCGGGGGAGGGAGGGATGCCGCTGCGAGGGTGCGGGAGGTTCGTTCATGTTCCTCTAGTTGTTGTGCAAGGAGAGGGGAGAAGCGAAGCTGACGCGACGAACGAACGATTGCAGGCAAGCTGGAACTCGACGGCTTCGGGATTCGCCTCATCCGCCAGTTCGCACCGGCACCTCGCAACGCTCTCATCGACTTCCTCCTTCCCCGGCTCGCCCGCGTCTCACCTCCCTCCAACCGCCTGCCTCGCCCACCCCTCCTCAGGCTTCTCCTCCCCCCTTCCACCGCCTCACACCACTGACTCACCGTCGTACCCTCCTCCTTCGCATCCAATGAGCGAATCGGGCTCGCGCGACTCGCGCACGCTTGGATTGGTCGATAAAGGCGGCTACTTGCGTTCTGCGCCTCCGCCGGGTACGACTCCATTGGGTGCTTTCCTCGCTCAAGCCGGTCTCGCGGCCGCCCAACAAAGCGGCCAGCCGAACGGGTCCGGCAGCGCCTCGGGTACCGAGTCCCTCGGAGCAGGCGAGTCGCCTGAAGCAGTCACGACCATCTTCGTCGTCGGTTTTCCAGACGACACGACCGAGCGCGAGTTCCAGAACATGTTTGTCTTTGCCGAGGGATTCGAAGCTGCGACGCTCAAGGTCCCTGCGCTTCTCTCGGCACTGGAAATTGCGGCGCAGGAACATAAGGAGCGAGAGGAGGAGGCGATGGGACTCCTCGCGCCGACTCCGCCGATGCCGGGTTTGCCGCCGCACCTCCAGTCGAGTTTGTCGTCGGTCCCTTCCGCGCGCGCGGGAGCTGGAACGCCTAGCTCGACGAATAGTCAGGCGGGCCAACTCCAGCAGCGCAGGCAGATCATCGGGTTCGCCAAGTTCCGCACGCGCAGGCACGCTGCAGAAGCGGTCGAAATCCTCTCGGGACGGAAGGTCGATCCGGAGCGCCCGAGCGTTCTGAAGGCCGAGATGGCGAAGAAGAACCTTCATACGAGGAAGAGTGTCTCGTCGAGCGTTGTGCTCGACCAAGGACCACCTTCGCGGCTTGGGATGGGTACGCCGATCGCCTCGCTCCAGCAGCAACAGCAACCTACGCCCCCGACCGCAGTCGAAGCCGCCGCACCCGTTGCAGCAGCCGCCACGTCCGCCGCGAGCGCGATCGCAGGCGGCGGAGGACCCTCGATCCCCCTCTCGGCCCTCGACGCAGGCACGCTCGCACGACTCGCGAACGCAGGGAACCTCAATCCCGCTGTGCTCGCCGAGATCGCGCGGCAGGAACTCGTTGCCGGAGGCGGTGGTGGGCACGGCAGGACCGACTCTGCGTACGACGCGTTCCATTCGGTCCCTGCGCCGCCTACGACTGGATTCGGCTCAACCCGCCCCCCTCTGCGCGAGTTGTATGACGACCCGACTTCTTCGCCGCAGACGGGATACCCGCCTGGACCGTCTTCGTCGACCTCGTCCGCTTCGCCTCCGCACATCTATGCCGCGCCATCGGCTCTTGCGGCTACGGCGCTCGGAGGGAAGAGCATGCTTCAGCAACTCGACGAGGGCTTGATCGACGACCCTCTACGCGGTGGCGGCGGGCAATCCGTCTACGGGGGGAGCGGCCTACAAACGCGCGAGTCGTCCTACACCAGCTACACGCCCTACGTCCCCTCAAACGGGAGGGCACCGGAGGTCCGGCAGACGTCGAGGCAGGCGGCGTTGCAGAACCCGATGGCGAGTGCACCCCTCGGTTACCCCTCCGCACTCGGCTCGATCCCGAGGACGCAGAATCCGGCTGATATGAATACGCCGAAGAAGTGAGTCTGCGAGCATATGCGACGTTCGCTCGGCGGAGGCTGACCGGCTTCCTCTTCACAGCACGCTTTACGTCGGAGGATTGCCTGCCGTTCTTCCTTCGCTCACCGGCCCGTTCAGCGCGTCGCACCTCGAGGATAGTGCGTTGTGACCCACGCTCACTGCTCTCGATCTCGCGCTGACCCCTCGCCATAACAGGCCTCCGCAACGCCTTCTCCCGCTGCCCGGGCTTCAAGCGCCTCCAGTTCCGCAACAAGTCGAACGGCCCGATCGTCTTTGTCGAGTTCGTCGACACGGCGCACGCAACGCGCGCGATGCAGGATCTCTACGGTCACACGCTCGGCGGCCTCGTCAAGGGCGGCATCCGGCTCAGCTACTCGAAGAACCCGCTTGGCGTACGCTCGAACGGGCTTCCGTCTGGCAACCCGCCCCCTCTCCAGCCGCCGATGCAGAACACCCTGGACCTGCCGCCTTCCAGCTCGTACAGCGGCGCGCCTTCGTACACCGCCTCTTCCGCCGGCCCCTACGATTCGGCTCCATACGACCCGCACCGCCGTCCTCCGGACCCCATTTACGGCGACTCTCCGTACGGTAACGCTCTCGGCGGCATCGCTAGGTCGCCCGCCATGCCGCATCTCTCGCCGCTCGTCGGTCCTGCGCTGTCGCATGGTAACGGTCCGAGCTACACCGCCGCGCCTCCGCCTCCGGCACCAGCGCCCTCGACGCATTACGGCGGCTCGTTTTCCCCCTTCGGCTTCGACGGCTGATCTCCGTGCATCCCCCTGGCCCCCCTTTTGCCTGTACCCAACTTTCCATCTTCCGTTCATCGATTCCAGTACACTTATCTCCTCCATCTCCGGATACCCAGCAGTTGCACCCCTCGCATCTCAGCAATCCGTCGCCCTCGTTCTATCCCACCTGTTTGTTGCCTCTCGTTTCGCTTGTCCATCGCCTATCTCAACCTTCCATAGTTCATAAACCATACCCTCCCCGCCGACATCCCTCCCCACGCATTCGTGCTCGCTTGTACATTCCTCGCCGCTCATTTCGCCTCCTCATCGCGCGCATAGTTCTCTCGCTTCGTCGTTTCTCCAGCCTCTCTCGCGCTCGCTGCATCATAGTAGTCTCATCGTCTCTCGCCGCACCCCTGAGAGTCGCTTGAAGTGAAGCATCGAGTTGCACACAACAAGCGAACGTGTTCAGAAGTCCACCTCGAGCCTCATCCAGCTGCTCCCCTCACTCTCCTCTGCGAAAGCCGCTTCTCCTCCCTGTCGCGAGTAGTCGACGTATGCGAGACCCTCACCGCGTGGATCTGAGTAGGCGGTGGCCTCACGCTTGAAGCGCTGGAGAAGCGGGCTGAGGCGAGGCGAAGTACCAATGGTCGGGGTAGGCAAAGCATCGAAAGCCTCATAGTCTACGCGACCGTTGAGCTCGCCCGAGCGCTGCTTTCCCCTCACTCTGTCGCTCATCCTCCTTCTCCTCGGCACCGACGGCACCTTCTCAAGCCTCGCGCCTTGTCCAAACCCGCCAGGGCCGAGCTCGCGCTTCTTCTCCAGCACACCCAGCCACCTCAGGATCCTATTCGTCCGGTCGACCGTGTCGTCGATGATCTCGCGAGTCGTGCGGCCGGCAACGAGTCCTGCGACGAGACCAAGGCCCGCGCCAACGGTCAAGGCGCCACCGAGAGCCCACCAGAGCGGGGCGAGGGCTGCGAAGGCGCTCCAGGTGATGATTAGGGGTGTCACGGCGAGGGATAAGAGGGACTGGATTGGCGAGACAGCGGCGAGGATGAGCGCGAGAAGCACGTGGAGGAGAGCGGTGAGAGCGAGGAGGAGGAGCTTGGCGAGAGGGACGAGGACATAGTGATACAGGAAGCGGATGGGATGGTGGATTGTCCAAGTGTAAAGGGGGCGGAGGGCTGTTGCGCACATAAATCATCGTCAGCAGGAGGGGAGGCCAGGACCAGAGCGAAGAGGACGCGCCCTTGAGCTTCCCGACCGTCTTCAGTATGTTTGCTGCCTCCTGTGGCTTCGTTGAGGCTTGCACGGGGGGCGTACCCGTCCCTCCATCTCCACCTGCCCTCCTCCCCACCTTCGAACCGACCGGATAGATGAAGGTTTCCCTGACAACCTTGACGCTGCCAAAGCCCTGGTCCTCCTCCGCCGGATCCTCTGCAGACTGCCTCGCTCGCTCCAACAGCAGCTGCACGTCGTCGCGGTGATTGGCGGAGAGTTGCGAGAGTGGCCGGACGTCACGAGGGCCGTTGCTGGCTGGTGCAAACTCCGCATGAGCTGGAGACGAGTACGCAGACCAGGCAAAGAGCCAGAGAGCAGGCTGCACGAATGAAGCGGTGCGCATCGAGAGCCGCGAGTTCGTTGAGGAGGAAGAACAGCGTGAAGACGGGCGACTCGCTCAGAACAGCCGCGCGACAGTCCATCCTACGTGACCTCTGCTTTGCGAGAGAGTATCGTGTACAACAAAGACCCAGGCAACAGGAACTGCGAACCAAGGGAGAGCGAAAGGGGAAAAGAGTGTCTGTCCATGCGAAGTGCAGAGGTCTTGTCAGAGGTACTAATGAAGCAAGAGCGAGTCAGTCGGCGAATACAGCTGAAGATAGAGACAGAGAACGCACCGGTACGCTCGAAAAGTCAAGCTGGTCGCCAAAGTCGTCGACCTCGGCATCCATATCCTCGGGAACTTGCTCGTCCTCCTCTTCCTCCTCGTCGGCGTCCTGCCCTCCTCCCTGCACCTTCTTCTTGTACGCCTCGGCCTCGCTCGTCGTCGACTTCGACCCGCTGCGGTCGCCTGCCGCCGCGCGGTACCGGTCAAAGTCGCTCTCGTCGAAGCTGCCGGGCATGGACGAGCTGCGGCTGCGGTTGCCAAGGAAGCTCTCGTCGTCGTCCACTTCCGCCTCGTCGTCTCCATGCTCCTCGGGCACGGTGGCCTGCAGAAGCGGGCTTGTCGGTGTCGCACCGCGGACGTTGCGGTTCGTGGCGCCCGAGGTGACGGACGATGCGTCGTTGAGGGCGTTGCGGGATGAGCGGCGGGATAAGGAGCTAGCGAGATTACCGAGTCGCGATAGGGTGATGCGCGAGGTCGACTGGTCCGAGCGGGCGGAGAGGGTGGGCGATGGAGGCGCGAGTTCGGGGATGTCGATGTCAAAGGCAGGCAGCGGCGCTCGCCAGAAGTTGAAGTCGGTATACTCGGGCGCGCTTGTGCGGTTGATCGGGGGGAACATCTGGTCGACGAGGTCGGTCATGTGGATGTACGACGACTTGTAGCCTGCGAGCTCGAGCAACTCCATCTTGACTTCGCCGTTCGAGTCGATGGTGAAAATGCGCGACGACGGGATATCAACGGTGCGGTACGAGAGGGCGTCCGTAATGCGGTTGCCGAAGCCGGCGTAGAAGGGAGACCGGTCGCCGAAGAGTCGCTGGATGTCGCGCAGACACGCCATTTTGAAGACCTCAGGCTTACGCATAATCACCTCGCTGCGGGACAACCAGTCAGTAGCAATTCGTTGACTCACAGTATTGTGCGAGACGCACCGATGAAGCGAAGTCATCAGCCTGTCAGGACTCATGATGACGGGACCGTCCGGCAGCTGGAAGCCGTTCTGCTTAATGCCCTTGAGGTACTCGCGCGTCGTGTCGGCTTGCCCAATAGCGCGCGACGTGAGGTACATCATCTTGTATCCGTTGCGGCTGATGTCGGTGTACAGCTTAGCAACACCGAGATGCGTCCAGTCGCGGCCGATCATGGTGAAGACATGGCCGAGCGCATCAGACCTGGGCGTCGAGGAGCGTGAGCTACCACGGAGAGAGCTTGCGAGCAACCGACGCACTTCGTGATTGTCCCGTCAATATCAGAGATGACGACCTGGAAGTCCGACTCCCACAGGAAGACGCGCGAGGAGCAGGTCGCGATGCCAGAGTACGACGAGCGGACTGAGAAGGAGATCGTGTTCATGCCCTTCTGCAGCTTGAGCGTTTTCTGCAGGCGAAGAATGTCACGGTTGGTCAGGGGTAAGCAAAAGTGGCGACTCACCAGCTGATCCGACGTCAAGCGAAGCGTCTTGGCGTAGTGCTTGCTGTGGTCTTCTGGCGGGAACTCGTCGTCGTCGTGATGAGGAAGCGGAGGGACCGAGTCGTTCGCATCCGAGACAGGCAGGGACTTGGGCGTTCCAGGAGGGCTGATAGGCGGACTCGTCGGCGGGGAGGTCTCGCCGATGGGCGCGCTGGCGGTCGAGATGGTATCGGCTGTGCTGGTCCGGCTTCGTCCCCACCACAAGCTCCAACCACGTCGGTGCGTCTTGCCCTGCTCATCCGTAGCCGAGTCGGCGTGGCGATGGTGTTCGGGGTGAGCGACAAGCGACTTGCGGTAGACGGCAAGAGATGCAAGAACGGGCGAGGCGTTGTCCCAGGTGAGGTAGCGGTCGGCGTATTTGACGACGAGGTCGGGGTTGTCCGTAATCGAGTCCTGCTCGAGGAACTCGTTGAACGTGATTTGGTGTTCGGCGAAAAGGCGATCCGCGACAATCTGCAGCGTTTCGCGGTCAGTTGGCGTCCAGTTAGCGTGCAAGAGGAATGGCGCACCTTGTTCACCTGCGCGAAGGCATCCGTTCCGCACAAGCTCAGCTCGAAGACGTGAACCGTCCCGCCCGTTCTGAGCGTGAACTGCTTCGGTGTCGCGTGGTAGACGCCATCGTCGGGCGAGGACGCGATGTCGGACCCGGCGTGAATGGACTGGAGGTCGGAGACAGAGACTGGTCGGGGAGAGCTGGCCCGAGAACGAGGGCCAATTCTTCGTTCGGACGAGTCGTCCGCCTTGTCCAGGTCGAGAGGAGGAATGGGCGAGCTCGCTCGGGAAGAGGGGTCGTCGTCGCCAAAGAGGTTGCGCAGGGTGCTGGGGTCGGTCGACTGCAGCAGCGCCTGGGTGAAGAGCATGACCTCCTTCTCGCTCTCTGCAGGAGATGGGCTCGTCAGCTTCGTCGGCAAAAAGCTTCGTGGGCAAAAAGTGAATGCCAGACGTACTCTCGTCAAGCTCCAGTCTGTTGACATCCCGCAACTCCTGCTCCGCGCCCTTCAGCTTGCCCTTCTCCTCGTCCTTCTCGCTCTCCAGCTTGTAACCGCTGACGTCCAGCATGAGCCCGCCCGTGTCCGCGGGGGCGCTGCCATACTCGTGACCCTGCGCGTCACGCAGGAGCTGGTCCGAGTTGATCTTAAGCTCGCCGGTCGGGAACCGTTTAGTCGAGAAGCTGTGCCGCCGGTTGCCAATCCCGTCCACAGCGTCGCCGAGGCCGTCATTTCCGCCAAGAAGTGCGCGAACGTCGGCGTTGCGATGTCGAGCCGCGCGAATGACAGCGTCGCCCGCCTCTTCGCTCGTGTCCGTCGGCTTCTGTCCCTCTCGGTGGTCTTCAAGGCTCAAACCGTTCAGACCGGCCTGCAAGCGGTCGTCAGGCTGTCCCACTTCCGCCGGCTCGCCCTTCAAGTCGTACTCGTCTCGCGCCGATCGTCTCCGATCCGTCTTCCCGCCTGACGCCTCCTCCTTGACCTGCCGCCGGAGGCTGACGTCGTGGAGTCCTCGCGCCGGCTTATTGAAAGCCGCGGCACCAATGCCTGCAGCCTTCTCGGCTGCTCGGGCGACTGGAGAAGGGACATGAGTCGCCTTCTTCCTCGCCGCCTCGTGAGGGTCGTCAACTTCGTCCGCGGGCGACTCCGTCAAAGGCTCGGCTGTGACATGATCGAAGGAGGCTGATCGTGAATGAGAGTTTGCCGGCAAGAAAGGTGCGGGAGGGAAGGATCGGAAGGGTACTGTTGGCGAGTTGGCTTGTGTCCCGGCGAGGGAGACGTAGTGGGACGAGTTGGGAGAGGAAGGGTTCGAGGGCGTCGGCGCCAGAGGTTCTGGGTTTCCAGTCAGTATAGAAGCGAACGAGAAGATGTCAACGCAACTCACGGTCCTCGTCTGCGTCCTTGGGTTCCGCTTCGGCAGCCGGTGCGTCCAGGTCTAGCGCTTCAATCTCCTTGAAAGCGAGCGTTAGTACTTTTGCGACGATGTGGATATTGAGGCACGCACTCCTTCGCCGTCATCGCTCCTGCCGTCGTCCGAGACTGGCCCGCTGAGAGGACTAGTCTGCATGTCGGCGGGAACGTCCGCCTCGGTCTCGAAGACGAAGAAAGCCTCTCCCGTCTCGCCAACCTTCATGTAGAACGGCGCTCGCTGGTCGTTGACATGGATGCGGACCTGTTTTCGTCACGAGAGGAGCGTCATGAGACGATGCACGTTGGGTTCGCCAGCACCTTCTGGCGCCGTCGCGGGTCGAGAAAGTGGGTACGCACCTTCTTGTCGACCGGTCTCAGCACGCTCAGCTTTCCAAAGCGGACGTGAAAGGGAGAACACGCCAACTCGACATCGCCGGACTCGGTGGGGCGCTCGACGACAATCACGTCGATGGCGCCTGTGAGCGTCGCCGGGTTGATGGACGAGTAGTAATTGACAGCCTGGGTGAGTCTGCGGTCAGCACGAGCGAGCGAACGGGCAGAAACAGCGACTTACCTTCCTCGCCCACTGCATCGCTTCTTCGAGCGAGGGTGTCGGCCACAGAGAATGGAAGGGTGTGGGAATCTCGCAGCAGGTTCAGTTGAAGCCAAGAAGCGTGCTCAGCAGGACAAGCAGCTCGAATCGCGATGTTGAGCAATTGGCGAGTACGACGTGAAGCTGAACTTAGAGCGGGGGAAACAGGTCGGTCGCTTGGTCGCTCTCTCTCTGAGCAAGCCTACGTTGTCGAAACGTATCGCAATACAGTGATAATGCTCCGAGAATGACCCCGAGCCTGCCCTGTCGACATTCACCTCATTTCCGCTTGCTCGCCCTCGTCGTTCGCTTCGGTGTCGCTGTCGTAGCAGCCGTCCTCGGTGCAGGCGCAGCAGACGCACTGTAGAGACTAGATGAGCATGCCGGACTGAACCGGTCGAATAAGCAGTACGCACTCGTCCTGCTTGGCTTCCTTCCCCTGTTCCCTCGCCGCCCTCGCCCGGTGCTCTGCCTGCAGCTTGCCGTCATCCTTGTGGAACTGCGAGCGCGCTAGGGCGTGAGTTAAGTTTTTTGGGCGCTCGAGGGCGCGCGATCTCACCCAGGTTACGACGAAGTTCATCAGGAAGCCCGAGAGCGCGAGGAGGACAAAGTTGGGAATCTTTGACGAGCCGGCGTGCACCTTGGCCCACAGCCTGGCGAAGCGTAGGAGGCGGTCCTCGCTGCAAGGAGGCACAGTCGGTACATCTGCGTCCGCCAGCCCCGCAGAAACAAGGAATGGAAACGCACAATCGCCCTCCCGGAGCCAGCATCCCCTTCCATACAGGCAGCGTCTCCCAGACGTCGGTTCGATGGAACAGCTCGCTCAGCGTGGCGACGTTCGGACGAACCTGGCCCTGCTCGATGAAGCGCAGCTCGCGCATGTTGTTTGTGCCGATAACGATTACGGGCGTCCTGTCGGCGTAGCAAGCTGTCAGTAAGGCTTAGATGCACCGTAAGCGGTGCGGCGCACTTCCAGATCCACCATTTCGTCGTCGGAATCGTCTCGCGAGCATAACTGAGCCTCGCAAACCGCATGTTGGCCGGCAAAGTCCCTCCCGCGCCGCTCGAGTTGTGCGTCGCCACTTCGTCCATCGCCTCAACAAACACCTTCGATGCTCTGCAAGGCAAGAAATCAGCGAGGGCTTCGTCGAAGGAAAGGAGAAGGAGACGAACGGGTCGCTTCCGTGCACCGTGACAACCCAGACGTCTTCCTGGCCTACAGGCGCCGCATACGGGTTGTTGTACGTCGCCGTACCCAACACCGTCTCCCAGTTGTCGTCCGTCAAGTCGACTGTCGGTTTCCCCCACCAAAGTCCGGGTCAACTGTCTCGTCTGGCGAGCTCGGAAGAGGTTGCAACGCACAGGCATGAGGATGAGGCTCAAGAGGACTACCGCCTCTGTTCAGCAGGTGTTCGATCTGGGTCTCGTTGAGCCGGAGAACGCGTCCCAAGCCAAAGCGAACGGCGCCATCTGACGCTCGTTGTAGAAGTGCGAGCGGGCCGGCATGGACGGCAGGTGCAACAACGAGTGCTAGGAGAGCCAGCGAGCTTGTTGCGCGGACCATTGCTGGTCTGTGAGGAGGAGGAGAGCGGGAAAGGACAACTCACGCGGGGTTGCCCTCTCCGCGCGGTGTCAAGTCGTTATCACTTTCGAAGGGATGGGAACGAAAGTGATGCAGGACCACGACCGTAGTAGCTACACAACAATGGAGAATGCCAGGAACGAGTGTCAGTGGTTGAAATGCTCCTCCTCAACCCGATATCTCGCGCCTCCAGCGCTCAATCGAGCCTCCTTCTGCGAGCACAGTCTGCTGCTGCATCGTCGCCTGCATCTGCATCTGGGCGAGTGCGAGCTGGGCATGCGGGTTGGGCGGGAGAGGCGGGGCGACAGCGGGTGCGAAGGTCGGAGCGAGAGGCGGAGGAAAGAATTGTGACGCTGAGTAAGGGAAAGGCACGCCAGGCGCCGAGTATGGCATGGGATGGGGGAAGGCGTAAGGTGCTGGCTGCTGAGCGAACGGAGCGGTGTGAGCAGTTTTGCGGCCGAGAGGCAACTCGTCCGAATCGTCGCTTGCGACAGTCTTGCCGTCGTCGCCGATTGGGCGAATGCTGGCGAAGAGTTGTTGTGTCGATGGCGCTGCGAAGCTGGCGGTTGGTGCGAGGGCGATGCGTCTGAGGGCGAGCGGGACGTCGTCACCGTCGTCCGTCGGGGGCATCACTCGCGAGAAGCGAGCGCCGAGAGGTGCGTCATCCTCATCTTCCGCCTCCTCTGCTGCATTCTGACGTTGTTCTGGCGGGATCAGGCGCGCCAAGTCATCGAGACCGTTCGACTGGATCGGAGGCAACGCCAGCAACTGCCGAGAGTATCGCACGCCGAGCGGGACGTCGTCCTGCGTCTCGGCCAGCGAGGCAGAGTCGTGGCCCTTCGAGCTGGGTTCGCCAGGGAAGGGGAGATGACCCGTGTCGCTAGTCATGCCGGAGGGTACTGGGTCGACGGGCGAGGCGAAGTTGTCGGAGTCATCTGGATCTGAGTCAGACGATGACGAGTCGGAGTAAAGGAACGTGTTGCGACGAGTGTCGAACGGTGCCGTGCTGATAGGTCGACCATACGAGGCAAGCGAGCTGACGGGGCGGGGCTTGTACAGGTCGTCGTCATCTTCGTCTGATGCTGCGTCGCCCGTCTCCTTCGTCGTTGAAGGGTCGGCAAGGACTTCTTCGAACCAGTCGGAGGGACCTGCGGTCAGCGAGACGCTGAAGGGTACGGAGATGGACGGCGCCACGGTTTGGCGGGATGCAGGCAGTTTGATGGGCGGCAAATCGTGCATGACACGGGCATCTGCGACTGCCATGACGGACATATCTGTCAGTCGGACCGGTCTCTGGGAAGGAGAGCGACGACGCAGACTCACGAGCTGCAAACTCGACCGGTTCCTCCACCGCGACGTCCCTCTCCGGCTGCCACTCGACCGCTTCCATCATACGCAGCGGCGCTTCCCGCACCGGCTCCTCCTCGCCCTTTCTCCTCCTCCCTCGCTTCTTCAACTTCCCCTTCCTCCTTCTCGTCTCCTCCCTAAGCCTCCTCTCCTCCTCCACCCTCTCTCTCTCCTCCCTCTCTGCCCGCTCAGCCTCCTCCAACTCCCGCATTTGCGCCAACTCCCGCTGGTAGACCAGGTCCGGGCCGAAGATAGACTTGACTTTCGCCGCTCGAGCCTGGGTCTTCGCGGCTGCTGCTGCTGCGAGGGCTGCTTGGCCGCCAAGTACGAGCGCAAAGGGGAGATTCTCGTCCTCATCCTGTCCCCGCTCCAACACGTCCTTCGCCGCAGGCGAGTCCTTCCACTCGAACATACTCCTCCGCCCGTCCGACCCAGGGACGTACGCCCGCTGCTGAGTCTTGAGAATCGCCTTGCGCTCGGCTATGACGTCCATCAGGGAGCGGCCGTACAGCGCGCCCGCTGGATGGAGGGGTTCTTTCAATCCTTCCGGTACCTCTTCCTCCGCTTCCTCCTCCTCCTCCTGCTCTCCTCCGTCCTTCTCTTCTCCGTCCGTGCCATCGTCGTCCGAATCAGGGCCCTCCCTCCACTCTTTCCTTCCAGGCGGACTCACCGCCCGTCCCGCCAACGGCGCCGGCATAACGACCACCCTCGGCGGCCTCCCCGCCTCCTCGCTAACAAACCTCGGACGGTATTTCGCGAGTTGCGCGCGGTGTGCGGCTATGACGAGTGGGTCAAAGCGGGATGTGTAGGTTGAGAGGGAGGTAGAAGAAGGGCGCGGAGAGTCAACTGCGGCGGAGGGATCCGAGGGAAGAGCGAGAGAGAGTCGGGGGGAAGGGACGAGCGGGAGCGCATCTAGAGAGGGACGTGCGGCGGCGGAAGCAGAGTCGAGCGCATCGATGGAGCTGCCGCGAGTCGTGTAGACTGATGTTGGGCGCTGGAAGAGCGAGTCTCGCGTGGCGAGTCCGCTTCGTCCGCTGGGGGAATCTCCAACCGATCCGTCGCCCGCCAGATTCGAGAGACTCGGGAGGGACACCATGCCCTGCGGACCGAGACTCGTCGTCCGCGCGCTGAGACGCTGCGTGGCCGTACGCTCAAGGATCTTGATCCGCGTGCCCGTCGAACCCGCGTCGTCTCCGCTCGCAGTAGAGGACGGTCGAGGAGGCGGAGCGTTCCGCAGCCGTTGCTCGAGTCTTTCGAGGACCGCATCGGCGAACGAAATCGTCCCTGGCCTGTCGAGGTCCGGCATGGATTTGGTCTCGAGCACCTCGACGTCCTCATCATCTTCCATGTCCTTCTGCGCCCGCTGGACGGTAGTTAGGATCCCAGCCTCGCTCCTCGTCGTGCTGGGACGCCTCGCCAACCCCGTTCCTCCTCCCGCCAATCCTCGTCTCAGCGCGTCCTCCGGATCTGACGCCGCATTCGACATCACTTCCGACAAGCCCCACTCGTCCGCTAGACGCTCTTCTTCTTCAGTCGAGAGGTCGAGCCGAGGACGAGGAGGGAGGGAGTCGAGTCCGTTGAGGAGAGGGGAGGTGTGGAAGCTCGGCTCGCGTTGGAGAGCGAAGAGGGGAGTCGATCCTGCTCCTGCTGCGCTCGTCGAGAGCCGAAACGAACCCAGCGCACCGGCCTCGTCCTCCCTCATCCCTAGTCTGTCGGATGCGTCTCCCCTCTCTTCCCCCTCCGCGTCTCCCACCCGCACAGAAGGCTCGTCGGCGTGGAGAAGATGCCTCCAAGGACGCAGCACGGCCGAACTCTCCACTCCTCCTCCTCCTCCTCCTCCTCCTCCTCCTCGCCCTTCATCGCCCTCACCGTGGCCTGTTTCCCCCACCCCACGTCAGTTTGCCAATCGAGAGCGAAGAAGCAGGGAGGAGAAACAGACGTACCGAGGAGTGCGGCGGCTAGACGCGCGCGCGAGGGGGTTGTCATGCGCACGACGACAGGAGGCGGTGCATGCGAGGATGAGGGGGGAGGCAAAGAAGGGGATGGGAGAGCCGCCGCCTCCGGCGGGTGTAGCGCGCAGAGGAACGAGAGCAGAGCGTGTACGAGCGCGAAGAGAGGGCTAGCGAGAGGCGACGTGGGAGGAGACGCGTGAGAGCGGCGCGAAGGAGACGGACGAGGACAACTCGCTCGAGGGGATGGATGGCGAGAGAACGCATGACATGGCATTGTATGCTCGATCGCGTCAAGTGCGACCCGAGGAAGAGAACGGGATATGCGCGTATGGGAGAACCTCTATGGGCAAAGAGGTGAGGAAAGTGGAAAGTCTACACAACAATTTGCGCGCGTCGAGGAGAAGAGCCACGTCGGCGTGGCGAGATCCTTGTCTTGGGACGCGACGGTGGAGGGTTTTAGTCTTGAGAGCGAGGATGGAAGGCGGGTACTGCGAAGAAAGTCGGGCGAGAGAAAGGAAAGAGGGGGGGGGGGGTTCTATGCGACGGGCAGAAAGTGCGGGTCGAGTCGCTCAGAAGCGGTCGCGGGAGTAGACGCGCTCAAACTTGTCGGGGTGGTGAGTGTAGAGCTTGGTGAGTGTGCCGGGCTGGACATTGTTCCAGGGCTGTGGACAGAGCGAGGTTGGCAGAGAGATCGGGCTGAAACGGCGAGCGAGATGGACGAACCTCGGGGTTGCCGTGGCGGTCCCAGATGACGTCCTGGTGGCGGGCGAGGCGGGTGAGGTCTACGAGAATCAAGCAGAGCAAGGTCAGCTTCGAGGATACGAACGGGAACCGGCGACTAAGCGAGACTCACACCAACCGGCGCCGAAGCAAGCTGTATCGGGGATCAGAACAAATGCCACGTCAGCTCGCTGCGTCCTCAACAGCGCCAGTCCGCGCGCGGTGAAGCCCTCGGGATCCAACGCCTTCGAGCCCGGCAAGACGACGCGGCTGGATCCCGACGAGCGACTCTCCTCGCGGGCAAGTGGAAATGCGACTCGCCGGTGCCGAGAACGACCCAGATGGGGATGGCGGCAGGCTCGTACCACGTCTGCCAGAGCCTGTGGGGGGGGGGGGGGAAAGGAGTCCCGAGTTTACCGGGGCAAGGCGGGCGAAGCGGGATGGGGAGGCGTCAGCGGCGCGGGTCAGGTGGGAGCGGGTCCGGGCGTGTACGCACGTCTTGGGGGCGCCCGAGGCAGCGGCAGACGAGGCGGCGCGACGCTGGGCGGCGACGCGGGTGATGGGGCGGACGGCGGCGCGGGCGAACATGGCGTCGGAAGGGTACGAGCTGCGGAGTGCGGGTGGTGGCTCGTGAGCTGGGCTGCGAGCGTGTGTGGAGGATGGAGTGCGGCTCACGAACACGAGGCAGCGAGAGAGACGGCGAGGGGAGGAGGGACAGAGGCGAAGACGAGCGCGAGCCGCAGCTTCAGCTTGGCTTTCGAGCGCGCGACGGGTTTGCCACTCCGTGCGCCGTCTGCGGAACAACTCGCCGGCCTCTTCCTCGCCCCGGCCCTGCGCTCTCCCGCGCTTCACTCCGCGGTCGCCACGCATAAAGTCGCCGCTAGGCTCACGACGGGCGCACGACAGAGCCAATCTCTCGCCTTTTGCACTTCGCTTCGCTCGCTCGCTCGCAATCCCGCATGCGCCACGGTTGTCCGTCAAACCGCCAGAGCCAGGCCCTATAGTTGCAACACTAGACCAGAATGGCGCTGCGTTTACTCCGAGAACTGGAAGTGGACGTTCTGCTCGTTCCAAGCCTCAGTCAGTTTGCCGCCAAGCGAGAGGGGAAGCGGACGTAGACAGCGGTGACGCACCTTGCCAGTGAGCTTCTGGTAAACCGACGAGAACGAGTCGAGCTTGTACTCGAGGTTGGTGGCGTCCTTCTGGTCGAGGAAGACCTTGATCGTCTTGGATCCGTCGACGGCCTGGCGCGTGCGCTTGCCGGTGATCTCCTACATGCGTCAAGGCGAACGAGACGGGGAGAGAGACGGGGAGGGGGCGAGCCGCAATCAACACAAAGGTATCCCATCACTTGCTCAAGCATTCATCCGCCGCGCCTCTCCAACCTCGCACGGCTCCTGACCGCCTCGCAGCGTGCGGGCTGGACGAGACGGAAGCAGGCATGCCTGCGCACGGGGAGGAGAGAACGACGGCGGGACGAAAGAGGGGAGAGAGAGAGGAAGCGGGGGATGGGCCGACGGAGGGGAAGAGACGAAGTCAGAGGACCGAGCGAGGAGAAGGGACGTACGGTCGGGAAGACGAGGTCCTCAAGGATGGCGTCGTGGACGGCCTTGAGGGTGCGCGAGCGAGGGCGCTGCTGCTTGACGCGCGAGCCACGGGTGGGCTTGCGCATCATGCGGCGCTGCGCAATGAAGACGACGTGGCGGTCCGAGAACTTCTTCTCCAACTGCGACGACATTCCAGTCAGCTCGTGCTCGACTTGCTCGAAGCGACACCCGACGAACCTCGCGGGTAAGGCGGCCCTGGATCTTGTGGAACGCCTTGAGCTGGGGAACGGGAACGAAGACGACGATGGCCTTCTTGCCGCCCTTGACGTCAACCTCGCGAGCAGCCGAGATCTGGAGGGGGCGGAGCTCGGCCTTGAGGTCCGGGACGTTGTTCTCGAGGTCGAGGAGGGCCTGGGCGACCAACGTCTCCGTGGCGTCCGGGGCAGTGCGCGGCGCGTTGGCAGTCCTGAAGATCTGTAGAGTGTGCAGAGAGGCGGTCAGCTCGGCATTCGCACGGCGAGGCGAGTGGAGACAGACCTTGGCGGCGACGGACTGTGGGAGGCGTGCAGGCGGACGACAGCCGAACGAAGGTCAGTCTTGGTGCCCAGGCGGAACAGAACACGCACTGCTGTTTTCCAGTAGTCCCGCCCATCCCCCCAGCGGACGCGGCGAGCGAGCGACATCTCCTCCCCAGCTCGTGCCGACTGCCTCCTCGCGAGTCCCGTTACGGGCACTCCCACGGCACGCAGCGACCTCGCGCCCTGGCAGGACCGCCAATCCGACCCTCCTACATCTTGCCAGCACACCGCGGGCCTTCCTTCCAACCCGCGTGCGTCCTCCCTCGCCCGCTCAAATTTGCGTCCCTCGCGCTCGACCCGACGGCTGTCGCTGGCGCTGGCCGGCGTGTGCGACGCAAGAGTCGGCGAGGTACGTGTGCTGGGCGTATCCTGAGCTGTCGCAGGCGAGCGCAGACTGACCATGGCGGGCGGACGACGAGGTAAAGACTGGAAGGGTGAGCGCGCGACTAGACGAGGGAGACAGGGAAAATCGAAAGGCTTGTCGCGGACCTCGTCTTTCTGCGGGTTTGCAGCTTGCGACTGTCTTCTGGAAAGGTAACAAGCACACCA
Source organism: Rhodotorula sp. S30-09 (assembly GCA_023628235.1). NCBI lineage: Eukaryota > Fungi > Basidiomycota > Microbotryomycetes > Sporidiobolales > Sporidiobolaceae > Rhodotorula > Rhodotorula sp. S30-09. The sequence goes on along the minus strand of JAMALD010000027.1, from coordinate 230,889 downwards.
GCGCGGCGCGACAAGCGATTGTGCCACTTCGAAGGAAACTCTCCTCGTCGAATGAGCAGAAAAGGACATCGGGGCGCGCCAAGGGTTGCGTTGCAGGTTGCGTGAGTGGGTGTACACGGTACGGATGCGAAAAGGGTATACACGACTTCCTGAGAACCGAAAGAATCCAACGAGAAGCCCTCTATCGCCACCGCTGCGGCGTAGTCGAGTCGGTCGCGTAGTGCCGCTCGAGCAGCTGAGGGAACCTGCCCTCCCAGAAGATGGCCGAGCCAATCATGTCGGTCAGGACGCGGGTAAAGCTGGCGTCGCTCTGGAGGCTGCGGACGTCGCGCATGTCGACTCGCATGCTCCACGGCTCGGTGTCGCAGATCCAATCGACCGTTCCCGGCGCCCAGTGCGTCGCGATCAAGTAGCCTCTGTGTGAGTGAGGGAGAAGTTTCGTCAGAGAGTCGGGGTGAGGCGGGCGAGACCAGCGCGAGGTTCGTCCCCACGCCAGGACAATTGGAGCTCACCGGTCCTTCACGCGCTTCTCCTGCAAACATGGAGGGACTTAGTCAGCGAGGCGCCCGATTGGCGAGAAGGTAAAATCGCTTGCACACCTGGAAGAGCGATCCGTTCCACCAAAGCGGCCGGCCCTCTGCGCGCACCAGACAAGGATCGTCAGTGGATCGCTCTCACTTCTCCGCGAGACACGTTCAACTGCCAAGGAAGCGCAACGCACTATGATCAAGGTGGAAGAGGTGGTCGCTCTGGATGAAGGTGTCGATCGAGTGCGACTTGGTATCGGTGTGCGTGAGCTGGCCGATGATGCCAGCGTAATTGCGGTCGAGGTGGTATGGGAGACCGCACAGCTCAAAAGCCTGAAGGGGCGAGGCACGGTCAGCCTGAGGAAGCGAGGGGGGAGGATGAGCGTGGCAGAGGAACGAACCATCCAGAACGACTCCTTGTCGCCTGTTACGTCTAGATCGTCAGTCAGGCTCTTGAAGCCGAAGAACGAAGGCTGCGCACCGTAAGTATTCTTGTACGTAACTTCCTCTCGCACGACCCGCGTGTTCAGCCATCCCGCGTACAGCAACCCGTACACCACGCTCGTTTTCCGCTTGTCAAAAACCACTACTCCGCTCTCCATCTCCTCGCGCGACGCCATGTCGGTCCACCACCTCGACGAAGCCAGCTGCACCGACGGCTCGCGACCTTTCATCACGCCGTGGAACCACTCGTGCACCTGCCCGTCCCCTGGGAAGATCTCCCTGTCGCGAAAGAAGAGCGTGCCCGTTGCGTTGTAGCCCGGATCGTCGAACATCACTTCGGGGTTCTGAACGAAGACGGCGTCGGCGTCCGCGATGATGACCTCCTGGAACGGACTCGCGAGGATCGCAAAGACCTTGATCGCCCAGCCCCCGCCATGTATACCGACGAGCTCTTCGTCAAAGTAGTTGAGGATGTCGACAGTGTCGATGTTGGGCGAGATCGAGCGGAGAGCTGCCCGCTTTTCGGGGACGAGGTCGTCGTTGCCGGCATAAACGACGTGTATGGGGAATTTGACGCCGTGCGTATGGACGATCGTCGCAAGGAGGTGGACGGCGTAAATGAATTGGTCGTTGCCGACAGGCACGATGATTCCTCGAGGGACGGTGTATCTCGCGCGAAGACCAGAGACGGTCCGAGGCATCTGCGGGTTCTTATTGATATATGGGTAGAGGCTCTGGAGTAGTTGCTGATGGTGGTGGTAGACTGAGCGAGAGTAGAGCGCTTTTGTCGACGCGTTTAGTCGAGGGTACGTCTCATTCAGCTTCGAGCCGAACTCGTCCAGTTCCTGCCGTTTCCGAGCGGGTAAGCAGGGGCACTGAAAGCTCCCTCGAGACTACAGACGTACCATGAGAACCTTTGCGCGGTCTGCGAACGCTGCAATGTCCTCGAGCGGAGTTTCCTGCTGAATGGCCTCCTTCGTCCTGACCAACACCTTCAGTAACCGCTGATCCGCTGCCTCGAGATCCGCTGCACCCGCTGCCGCCTCCTTTGTGTTCGATCGTCGCAGGAGAATGGTGAGGGCGAAGCATATAGTCGCGGCGAAGAGCAGGAGGGGGATGCGGCGGCCCAATCCTCGTCGCGAAGACCGTGACGCGCTTGGCAGACCCTCGCGAAAGGACGCCACGGACGTGATCTCCCGCCGCATCATCCCTGCCGAGCGCTGGCGCGGTGTCGTCGACCACAACTTGTCCGACTCCAGAAACGAGCGATGAAGCCGCGCGCACGAGACGCGGCGGGTCTGGCGAAGCTGGGTGTAGCACTGGCGGGCGGCGCTACAGCTGTCGTCGCGCAGGAAGCTGGTCAGGCGCTGCTGGGCGCGTCGAGGGTTGTGGGGTGAGGGAGACGGGGCCAAGGAGATTCCGCTCGAGGGTAAGGAACAATGTCAGGCCTGCTCGCTCTGTTCCTGCAGGCTGGCTCTCCTCCGATGTGACATAGACACAGCTCGGTACGTCGCAGAACGTTGCGTTGCATACGAGGGAGAGACGCAGCCCACAGACCCCCTCCAGCTTCTCGTTCACGCTCCTACTCCCTCACTGCGACACGCTAACGTTCCTCTGCATCCTCAGGACCTCTCTGCACTCCATCCCGACCTCTCTCGCTCCCTCGACCCCCTCGTCCTCCCAACATCGCAACGCAGGCTCCCAAGTCCCCCAAAGACTGTCCGCCTTCGCCTTTTCGCCTGTCGAGAGGAGGGAGCGCAACAGTATCGGTAGCGCGAGGAGAGCGGCTAAGTGAACGAGGGGAGAGAATGGTCGGATAGGTTGCGGCGGTGGAGCCTGAGAAGCGGGGCGTGCGCGCGACTGGGTTGGCGTTGTTGGCGAGTTTGGCGATTCGGGAAGAGCTGCGAGTCTTCGGCTGGAGCGAGGGGTATGAGGAGGTTCTGTCGGTGATCGAGGGGATGTAGGGGCAGATGAGGGCGGCTTGACGGCGGTGTAAGACGCTGTAGTCGGGGCAAGGGAGGCGGAAAGCTGCGCAATTGACTGGAACGACGTCTTGAGCGAGTCGAGAGACGTGTCGAGCGCCTCTGCGCGGCTCTTCATCTGAATGAGCGGGTACATATCAGTACTGGGCGTTGTGCGAGGGAGGAAAAGGCGACTTGCCTTGCGGATAGTGTCGCTGGCCGAGATCAGCTCACCATGATGATTATAGACGAGCGACTGACGCTCTCCGTCGAGTTCTCGGATTTCTGTGAGCCAGGCGTTCGGGTTAGCGAAAGAATGCATGTTGAGAGCAGGGAATGAGCGAGCGACTTGCCGTTGATCAAGTCTGTCTCCCGCTTGAGCAGCTCCGGCAGCGACGCGGTCGAGGCCAACGTTTGGAAGTAATTGTTTGCGTCGAACGAAGCCGGAGAGTCTGGTTCGAAGGGTGTGTAAGCGAGCGACGCAGTTGAAGTGGAGAGGTGGAGCGCACCAAGGTCCTGTCCATCGTCCAGACGCGGCGTGCTCAGCCCGTAGTAGTCTCGCAGCCTCGTCCTTCGCTTTCTCTCCGACCCAGAAACGAGCGAAGGGCTCCCCCTCTGTCCTTCCCCTCCAAGAGATGAAGCGGTCGAGACGCGTCGGGAGAAGGATGGAGATGGCGAGGCGAATTCTGGGATGGCAGAGGGTCTTCTAGGTGTTACGTAAGTCATTGCGAGCGGGTCAAGTGGGCCGCAAGCCGGAGAAGTGCGAGCGGGCGAGGGCAAGGAGCGCGAGGTGGAGCGGCACGTCTCTTGGAAGAGCACCACCGCTCGCACACCGCTCGAGGCGCTTTTTGGGCGGGTGCGTATCCTGAACAGCTATTTTGATCGCTCTACCACGCTTCAAAGCGCCGCACGTAGTCTTCCCTCCTCCCGACCTCCTCCCGAAACTTTATCGCTTTCGAAGACCAGCGACCGATACGAGGACTCGTCCGCCCCGTGATCAATCTGCAGACGCGCAAATAGCCGACATGGGGTCGTCAAGGCCACTCAAACTCGCCTCCGTCGTCTTGCTCGCCTTCACCCTCCTCCTAACCTACACACCCGTCCTTGCCATCCCCTCCCTCTCATCCTCCTCCTCCGGCATGAGCTACTGCAAATGCGTATGCTTCGGCAACTCGACCATCATCCCGCTCTACCGACCCGCGATACCCTCTAACCCATGTCTGAGCTGCACCAGGCAGTTCTGTCTGGGTCAGAAATTGGCGGCATGTGTGGGAGCGCAGAATCCTGAGGAGGACTCGGATACGGCGACGGGAGAGGGTGGAGATGTCGAGGCGAGGTGCTTCCGTGCGTACCACATCACCTCGAACGGCGCGGACAGGCCAGCTAACTCTCGCACCACCGCCGCAGAACGCGATTCGCCTAAGTCGCACTTCATCGTCATCTCCTTCCTTGTCATCACGTCGACACTGCTCGTCCTCGCGGTCCTCAAGCAGTACGGACTGGATCTGCAGGCGGTCTTCGCGAGGTCAGGGTTGAAGGGGGTGGCTGCGGTGAGTTTCTCCATATCGGTCCCTCGCGAAGCATGTCCGGCCACTCGCGTCACATGGCTACATCGATTCTGATGAGGAACAGGGCGACGTTGAACAACCTCACTGAATTGACGCTTCATTTTGCGCAGGAAACGGTCGACTATCTTACGCACCTGGCCAATCGGAGAAGAGGGATACCGTCGTATTCGTCGGTATCCGGTTGATGCGCTTGGCATTGCAACACGACGCGCGTTCGCGTGAACAGGCGAGCACGTAAGGACGAGCGGCATTCGCCCATACCCGCAACTCCTCCCTTTTCGACGACCTCTCCGGCCCTACCTCGCGCCGCCTTTTTCTTCTTCTCATAAGGCAATGCTCTCCCTCTTCAACCCCAATGGACGACTAGACTCTCAGCTGGCTGTCGCTCTTCGCCCCTTCGCTTCTCACGGGTTTTCCTGCGGCGGCGATTTTCCCGGACGGCTCCTCCCGCTCTCGCAGTTCCCGCCGCTTCGTCTAAGGCACCCTCTCGCTGCGCATTACTACGCGTATACAAAGCTCGCCCGCTCGCTCACGCCTCCCGTCCCACCTCCGCCATAATTAGCTGCGCACCGCCCCCTTCCTCCCGTGCACGCCCTCGCTCTTTTCCCTCTTGCTCACTCCTTCTGTCCCTCAACACTCGCAATCATGGTCTCGGACGCCGCTTACCCGCCCAACAACGTGCAGCAATTGCGCGAAGCGGCACAGGAAGACATCGTCATTTCGCCTCCGCAGCATCAGCCAGCCATGACCGGTGCGTCCGCTGTGCGCTCGTTCGCCAGTCGCGAATCACCGTACAGACTCTGGAAGGCTGGCGACCACCGTCCTAGGCGAACGCTGACGTTCTGGTTGCACCCTCGCAGCCGTCCCGCTCGACTCTTCCTCCCACATCTCGCGTCAACCGGAGCGCCAGCCTGCGATGCAGTTGCGCGGTGGAGGATGCGTCAAGGACTGTTGCGCCGCTTGCTTGTGTGCGTTCCCAGTCTTTCGCGGAGGGAAGGGGGAGCTGACATTTCTCGGCGACAGGCTGTTGTGCTCTTGAGGGTGCGTAAGGGGCGACCAGTAGCGTCGTCGAGACTGTGCTGACGAACTGTGTGCTGCATGACGCAGAAATCTGCTGCTGTGAGGTTCGGCAACGCTCGCATCCTTCTCTCCCCCGGCTGACACTTCTGACACTTCTCGCCCTGGCAGATCGACGAGTTCTGTTGCTGAGCGGTCTCGCACTCCCGTCAAATCCGGTCACCAAGGCTCGCAACGGACGATCGCCCTCTCAAGCCGAACTTCAAGCTCTTCCCTCTGCTGTAACGAATTCGCACCGCATCTCTCAGTCGTTCCGGCCGTTGCGGCAGCCGATATCTGAAAGTGCGAGACTTGTGAGGGGAGAGAAGCGAGACGAGCTGGTTATTGCAAGTCTTCGAGAGCGATGTACGCCGGAAAGACGCCTCGAACGCCGTTAAAACAGATGATCTCGAGCGTCCCCCGCTGCAGCAGAGTCAAGCAGGTCAGCATTTGTCCACACAAGCAGAGAGTCTTGCTCGCGCACTGGCGCCGCCACCCGCAAGTCATCAATCGTCACAACACCCTCCTTAATCTCTCCCTTCTCCAGCAACTCCGCCCGCATGACACCCTCGAGCAAGCCACATTTCGTTGACGGTGTAGTGTACACGTCCTTAGCGTTGCCGGATAATCGGAAAGCGACGTTCGATATGGTCGTCTCGGTGATTTGGCCGGAAGAGTTGAAGAGGAGAACGTCGAAGGGAGGGTCGCTGGACTCGGGCGAGGGATGTAGGGTGGCACCTGGGGGCATGAACTGATGAGCATCGGTAGCAGTCGACTGAAGGTCAGAAGAAGACGAGCGCACCTTTGCGTCGTCGTGCTTCGTCGTAGACTTCCCTCTCGCTCGTCTTATAGCGCAGGAAGGCCTCGCCATAGTCGGTCGGTCGGTCATCAATCACAAGTCGGACGGGGTCTGTGACGAACAGCAGGTCAGCCTTAGGACTACATTTACAGCGAGAAGGAAGGGCTGACAGGAGGGCACGGGAGTCAAGGGAAACGTTTCCGCGAGGGCGCGCCCGGTCGGCAAGATAGACAGACGTATCTGGCGTAGGACCCAGCCTCACCGTCGGATCTCGTCTCGAGCGAGAGGAGCGAAAGCCAGACGAACCCGCAAGTCTCCCTCATTTCCGCTCGCCTTCGCCTCCTCTACTGCTCTGCCCAGCTCGCTCCTCATCTCCGATTCATCTGGCAATGGTGTTGACGCACACCAGCAGTCGGGAAGCTCGTGGGCGAACGCAGTATGGGCAGCCCGGAGTCGTACGAGATGGCGGTTCAGCAGCGAGAAGGGCTTATCTGGGCGGCCAGGCGAGTACGTGAAGGCCGTCATTAGGTTGAATGAAGGAGGTTCGCCGGCCATTATAGCCGGATTGAGCGGGTGAGCGGTGTGAGAAGCGCTCAAGTCTCCTCGGAGGACCCCGTCCACAGGTTGAGCGACGACTGCTCACGCTGCACACCTCAAGATGCCCTCCGAAACCGCCGAGTACCTCTTTGACGCTGCTCTGATACCACTCGAGCTGTGCCAATCCCTCCCCGCCTGCCTCTCGCTCCGCCCGCTTGCTTCATCAGACTACTCGCGCGGACACCTCGACCTCCTCGCACACCTTACCTCCTCGCCCGACGTAGGCCAGCAGACATGGTCCCAACGATTCGACGAGATGCGAGGTGTCAACGTCGTCCAGCTTACGTATCTGCCGGTCGTGATAGTCGAGGACGAGTCGGACAGGCTTGTGGGGCAGGCGACGGTTGTCGTCGAGCGCAAGTTCCTTCGTGGTGCTGGACTCGTGGGACACGTCGAGGACGTCGTGGTCGACCCCAAGATGCAAGGGAAGAAGCTAGGACTGAAGTTGCTGGAGGTTGTGACGGCTTTGAGCGAGAGAGTCGGCGCCTACAAGGTCAGTACTGCGTTCTCTCAGTCCTTTCTTGAGCGTGTACTGATCTCACAACTCTGCAGACGATCCTGGACTGTGACCCTAAGAACGAGGGTGCGCTCAGCTCAGTTGCGCCGCTGGAACGTCCGCTAACTCCGTACATCTCCTCGCCTCAGCGTTCTACGTCAAATGCGGGTACGTCATTTCGCTTGTCGGATTGACGGGTGTATGCTGATATGCTCTCCGCAGATACGAGAACAAGGGGTGCGAGATGGCAAAGTACCGCAAGTGAAAGGAGAACGGGCACAAGTGAGCGTTTCGCTGATTCTCCTGAAAGTCGCACGCTTATACGACATCGCTACAGCTCAACAGACACTATCCTTGACAGTGATACGTTTGCAATCGCAATCCACAGCCGTTCTACCCCAGGCGAACGCCTCCTTCTCACGCCTCAGCTTCCGACAACCCCTCGAAGAAGTTCCCCTCGCCCGCTGACCTCGCCCGCTTCTGCTCCGCAAGCTTCGTCCAGCTGAAGCTCCTGCCTCCACTGGAGACTCGCTGTCTACCGGTCGTCGAGTTGGAAGCAGCCGTGTCGCTAGAGTCGAAGATGCCGAGTTCTCCGAGGCGGTGAGCGATGCGTTCGGCACCTGCACGAGTACCCGAAAGATTAAGAGCATCCGGTCCGAGCTGTCGTGGCGACAGAGTGGGTCAGCTTGTTACGAAGGTTGTCGAGCGATCTGGTGGGAAAGCTGGTTGCACCTCAAGCATCGAGTACGCGCCCATGACAAAGAGCGGCAGGTCTCTACGCCACTGCAAGTCCTTGGACAGGACAGGCAAGCCGTTGACGGTCTCGACGGGGTGCGAGGCGAGGATGGGTTGGAGGAAGTCGACTTCGTCGATGGCGAGCTTGCTGCCGGTCGAACAGACGAGGTAGTCGATGTCTTTGAGCGTCGTTGTTGAGGCAGACGGCGAGCCGAGAACAGTATCGATGGTCTTCGTCGCCAGCTTGAGCGTCCACTTGCCCTGCTCCGTGTTGAACGCCGCCTTCGTTACCTCCGTCAAGGTCTTCACCTCCAATCGATCCTTTTTTTCCCACCCCTGCAACACCCGCGCAAACTGCGGGTTAACGCTCCCTCCACCCCTCGCCTGTCGAATCATCTCAAACCGCAACACCGGATCCTCCTCCTGCCAAAACGCCATCTTCTCGACGTTGGCATACTTGCTGACCCATGACAAGTCGAAGTCGAACTGCTTGGTCTTGATGCGTGAGCGGCAGACGAATGTGACGAAGGAGACGCCTTGCGAGAGGAGCGAGTCGACGATTTGGGCGGAAGTTAAGCTGCGAGCGGACGCTTCTCAGTTCCGTCGGTTGCGTCCTCGTGAGACCAAGGAGGAACGTGGCGACTCACCCACCTCCTACGACGACCACGCGTGTCTGTTCCCCTCTCCTGACCTTCTCGCCCAATTCGCCCTCAAGCGGACGACATCCAGAGACTGCGAAGGCTGAAGAATGACACCAGCCAGGTCCACAGAGGTCATCTTTCCTCCAAGGTGCTGCACTACTCGCAGGGCACTCGGAAGGAGGCGAAGAAAGGAGGGCGGAGCGAAGGACGGGCGGGATGAAAGGCTTGCTGGACGGCCCGGTTGCCATGACGACCGCTCTTGCGCCACGCAATTCGACAGCCCCATCTGGTCCGACCGAGCGAACGATGAGGCCATCTTGCGGTTCTTCGCCGACAACGTGGATCGTACCGTACGAGAGCGAGGTGACGGTTGTGTGGGTGACGAGCGAGGCGACGTCGTAGCGGTTGACGAGGTCGTCCTGGATGAAGGAATGGAAGAGCGGAGTCGAAGGTCGCCAGTAATCTTGTCTCTCGCGCTCGTTGGCGAGAGATGTGCGGCCGATCCGAGTGGGCCTGCGAAGTCTGCGTCAGCCGGCTCCTTTATGAAGAACGCAAGATGTCGAGCGCACCTCTTCTTCCGCTGATATTTGCTGAACTCGCGCCCAATGACTCCGTTGATCGGCTCCAGCTCGTCCTCCCTGCTCGTCCTGCTTGCATACGCAACAAGCGCATCGACGTCCGCCGGACCCGGGTGGAACAGCATCGGGCTCCGGAGGTGCTTGATACTGAGGCCGTCGAAGTACGAGTCCCAGCGCCGGAGCCAGGTCTCGCCGGACGAGTCGAGGACCTGCACCGCGCGAGGCGCTGGTGCGAGCGGCGTCGCTCGCGGCTCGACCAGCTTGCGAGCGTGCCAGTGACCCTTGACAGTCTGTCGGCGTCTTGTCGAATTCGCCTCACGCCGGAGCCAGCTCAGGCGAGCATGCTCGAGGTCGGTGTAGAGCGCGGCGGGTCGGGGCTCGTTCAGTCTTGCGGCGAGAGCGAGGGCGTGAGGTCCGGCACCAATGATGATGATCGGCGTGAAGTGTTCTGGCTCGATGGACGTGATGGGAGGTTTCGATTCGGCGGTCATGCAGCAGGGAGCGCAGCAGGTGTCCGACGATGGGGCTGTCGAGTCTGAGTCGGAGTCGCTGATGCTGCCGCATGATTGTTCGTCGTCGGAAGAATCGAGCGAAACTTGGGAGAAGCATGGCGACGCCGTGGAGTCGAGGAGGGACAACGGAGAGACGCTTCTGTCACCGTCACGAGCGGCGAGGACCGGCTGTAATGGGACCATGCTTGTGGGAGCAAGGACGTGGAGCTCGAGCAGCGACAGAGAGCAAACAGGCGATGTACCGCGCCCATAACCTTGCGACCAGGCGCTTGACCGGGACCGCGAGGGTCGTCAGTCCGCTCCGCGTTCGGCTAGCGCGCCGAGTAGCATCCGAGGGACAGCTGGAACGTCACACGTCCAAGTATGTCCCCTATCCAGCTTGACTGACACACGTATCTGCATGTTGAGGCAATGAGCGGAGGAGGAGGACGAGGAGAGCGGGAAACATTGCGCGGTCGTGGCGGGTCGACGCGCAGCTCATGGGAGCCTCAGTCTCAAGCTAGCGTGCACAGACCAGCATCAGAGCGAATCGAGTGAGTTGGACGAGACCAAGGGAATCCATCGTCCCGCTCCTTGACCCGCTCCCACACCCTCGTCACTCCACATAGCGACCGAACAAAGTGCGTGCGCCCATTGAGACGCTCCTGAGCGGAAGTCAGCTGCGCCCGAGCCGTCCAGAGCGCCCGCCGAGCTGACACCCACGTCCCGTCTCCGCCTTGTCCTCGTCCACAGATGTCTGCCGAAGAAGCCACCAAGCCGCAGGGAGACGAGGAGTCGACCGCCATCTTCGAGCCCGTCGTCAAGCTCGATCAGACTGTCGAGGTCAAGACGCACGAGGAGGATGAGGAGGCCCTCTTCAAGATGTGAGTTCACGCGATGCTCCCGGCGTCAGAGGTGCGGGACGGGGCATATGAGGCGCTGTGGATGGCCAGGAGTTCAGTATGGGGTCTCTGAAGCTGTCTGAGCTTGGTCGTAGCCCGGCTGCTTGCCTGTGGCCCGCTGTGACCGCGCCTCCGCTTCGTCCTTGTTCGACGAGGAGAAGCTGATCATTCCATCGCGCGCTTGCAGGCGCGCCAAGCTCTTCCGCTTCTCGTCCGACTCGTCCGAATGGAAGGAGCGTGGCACTGGCGATGTCCGCCTTCTCCAGCACAAGCAGTCGAAGAAGGTCCGCCTCGTCATGCGCCGCGACAAGACCTTGAAGGTCTGCGCCAACCACTACAGTGCGTAGCAGGTTTTCTACTTCAGTGCAGGGTTTCTACTTCAGTGAGACAGTGCTGACGAGTTCGATGCGCGTGCAGTCACCCCCGAAATGGCCCTCTCGCCCAACATCGGGTCGGACCGTTCGTGGGTCTACAACGTCGCGGCGGACGTTTCGGACGGCGAACCCAAGGCTGAGACTCTCGCCATCCGCTTTGCCAACTCGGAAAGTGCGCGATTGCATACCTTCTCCTGCAAGAAAGCCGCTAATTGTCGTTGCAGACGCCAACCTCTTCCGCACGGCCTTCCTCTCGGCGCAGGAGACGAACAAGAAGCTCCTGAGTGGCGAAAACGCGGCACTCGAGCCCGTCGCGTCGGACGCACCCGTCGCCGCCGACGCCACGAGCACGACGCAGACTGGTGTGCCCGTCGAGAAGGGCAAGGAGGCGGCCTCGGCGGAGAACGCGACCGATGACGCTCCTCCCGCGTACAAGGACGAGGGCGTCTTACCACCTCCCGAGAAGGTCGAGGTTGTGCAGGGCGAGGAGGTCAAGGAGCCGACTGCTGAGGTGAGTACCGCTGTGCCGACCTCGACCCCACGACCTGACCCCGTTCACCCCGCAGCGCCCGTCTGAGGAGGACGCCCATGCCGCGACGAAGGAGTCGGGCAAGGCCGACGTCCCTCCTGCGACCGCCTAACCGCGCTGTGCTTTCTTGACTTCCCTCTTGCAACACCCGTTCCCTCACGCATCCCTTTCGCATTCCCGAGTCTATCCCCTCTCCACGTGGACCCTATCCCTTCTTACGGATCAATTCGCTCACTAGCTGCCGCAATGCCAGCTTGAATACGAGATTGACCTTTGCCGGGAAGAGCGAGATGCCGGCTTGACTTCTCCTCGCTCACGATGGCTTCGCAAGCTGGCTCGGGCACGGCTGACACTGGTGCTGCAGACCTCGAACGTTTCTGGCAGCCGCCGCCCGCATCGCTCGCAAAGCTCCCGCAGTTGCGCGCCTCGCTCGCTCGCTTCCCATCGCCCGCACTTCGTATCTCGCGGGTCTCGCAACTCGACGCCTCGCTCCTGGACAACGAGCTCGAAGGGATACTGCATGGACCAGTCAAGACGGCTCTCGACGGCGTCAGGGTGCGTCCTCGTCTACTCTCTCCTCCTCTCGAACGACCGGCTGATTCGGCTACCTCGATGTGGGGTCTGGCTCGCGCACATAGCCCGCGGGAGGACGGACGTGGGAGCCAGAGTTCATGATGCTGCTGAGGCTGGCGGTACTCAAGCTGTCGCTGTGGGAGAGCGGCGCGACGTACGGCTCCGCTCTCCAGAACCTCAGATATCGCAACGAGGGGCGACACGCAAAAGGCCGTAAGTGCTGCTTCCTTGCTCCTGATGTGCGCACACTGACTTGTCCATGTAGTACAATCAACCGCAACCGACTCGAACCTGACGCGAATCCAGAAACTCGTCTACACGCTTCTCGTCGTCCTCCCCCCCTACCTCCATTCCCGCCTACAAGACCGCATGCTTACTTCATCGTGGGCCGACGAACCACTCCCACAAAGCTGGTTCTCCCTCGTCGACCTGCGGCGGTTGATGACGAGGGGACGGCGAAGAGAGGAGGAGATGATCCAGTGGAAGAGGGAGTGGAAGCGGACTGGATGGGAGCTGCTGAACGTTGGAGAACGATTGTCGGCGGCTTTAGGGCTGGTCAACTTCCTGGTGTTCCTGTACAACGGACGGTAAGTTGCCTTCTACCTGTTCCTGCGACTTTCCGCTGACAATGGCCTCGACAGGTATCGCACCTTGATTGACCGTGTCCTCAAAATGCGGCTCGTCTACGCCCAACGAGCCTTCACGCCCAACGTCAGCTTCGAATTCTTGAATCGCCAGCTCGTCTGGGAAGCCTTCACCGTGAGTCCGCCTGCGCTTGCAGCTTGTCTGTCCTTCTGACCCGCCTGCTTGTCCCCAGGAATTTCTCCTCTTTCTCCTCCCCCTTGTCAACCTCCAACGATTACGATTGCGATTTGTCAAAGCCATTTCATCCCGCGCAACCAAATCCACCACCCTCCGCTCCCTCGCAACCGCCCTCCCCGCCCCTCTCGCCGGAACGCTCGGTCTCTCCTCCCTGCGCTCCTCCTCCAGCTCCAAATCCGACTCGAAAAGCTCCGCCAAGCCCGCAGGCCCACTCGCCTTCCTCCCGCCTCACACCTGCCCAATCTGCTACTCCCTCTCGAACGCTCCACCGACGCACCTCCCCTCCGCCTCTTTCGCCGACCCGACTCTCCCCTCGGCGTCCCTCTTGCATACGTCCGGACCAGCAGAGAACGGCGATACGTCGGTCAAGATTCCCTACGTTGCGAACTGCGAGGGACGGTGCAGGTATTGCTATTACTGCATTGTCGGAGCGCTGGCGAAGGCGGAGGAGGAGGCGGATGATAGCTGGACGTGTCTGAGGTGTGGTGGACCCGTGACGTGCGCCGAAAGGGAGGTATCGGTCGAGGTTGCGGCCGGAAACGAAGGAACAGAAGGAGTGGGAGAGCAGGCGAAAGAGAAGGCAGGGCTCGCCGCATGAGCTGTCGCGGAATGGTGTGTTTGTCTATCGATCTGTATCGCAACGCCTCTACAGCTTCACGACCTCCCTTTCGGTAAAGCCTAGCTCTTTCAATACGCCTCCAACCCGTCCCTGCGAGAAGTTCCGCCCACGCGGTCCCGCTACCGCTTCAATCATCCTGCGCCAGAGTGTACGTCAGCCACAAGGGAAGAGAGTCCGGGGAAGCGCGTCTGCTCACCCTTCAGGACCACACACAATCACCACTCTCCGCTTCCCATCCTCCTTCTTGCCCAAAAGCTTCTTCAGCGTCTTCCCGTCCGGAAACGCGATTGTCACGTCCTGTGGCGCCGTCTTGCTAGACATGTTCGGGTCCAATCGGTCGGCGAGGTAGTGAAGCGAGAGTCGAGAGGGGTCTCCTTGTCGGAAGACGTCTAGGGAGTCTTTGAGGAGGATGCGGGAGGGTGATGGAGAGGCATATACGATAGAGACTTTCGGAGGGGCAGAGGAGGAGCTGGAGGCGGAGGGCATGTCGTTGACGAACTGGTACGTGGGGGTGATGCCCGTTCCGCCAACGACCTGCCGAGAACGCGAGTTAGCGAGTCAGCGATAGTGCGCAGAATAGATCCTCTGCCTCAACGCACGAACGTGACCTCATCCCAATCCTGCGGGCGGTAATACCAAGTAATGGCCGGCCCTCGCACGGTCAACTCGTCGCCAGGTCCTAGTCGGTGAATGTAGCGTGACAGCTCGCCATCCGCGTATCGCTTGATGACGAGGTCAAGCTCGGCGGGACCGGAAGGGTTGAAGGAGGAGGATGTGAGGGGCTGTGGAAGCGAGAGGATGATCAGCAAGCTCTTTCGCATTCCGAATGGACGGCCCACGACTTACAGTGTACGCCCGCTGGATTTGAAGGTTCGGCTCCTTTACGAAAAGACTGAGAATCGGTCGTGCAGAAGGATCGCTGTCCAGTCCAGGTGGAAGAAGCGCTTTCGGCACTTCGAGGCGGAACAGCGACGTCTCCGGCGTCAAAGGCGTAACGGACTTGATCTTGACTGGCGTCCAGCGGTCGTAGCCGAGCAAAGGAGACTCTTCGCGAGTCAGGTAGAGGTATGCGCCGCCCGCGAGGAGGACGATTCCGACGGTGAGCGGGAGGAGGTGGTTTGAGGGACGTGTTGGCGACGGGGATGGTGGCGAAGGAGCAGTCGAGAATCTTTGCACCGGTACCGGCATATGTGGGTTCCGCCCAGCCGCACCTGCTGCTGCTGCCGCTTGCTTCATCCCTCTCCGATGCGAGCCTGCCAAAAGTCCTGCAGCAGCGCGAGAAGACCCCCCGGTGGGCGCAAGGCGCAGAGGGGCCGCTGTTAGGTGCTTTAGAGAGCGCGGAAGCATGACCGGAGCGAAGCAGCGAGAGACAGAGCGTGGTGAAGGTTGAGGAGGCGATGCATCTCTCGAGGGGAACTGATGAAGTTGGAGAAGGCGCTAGACTGGCTTTGACAGGCTTGACGGTGCAGACAACCTGCAGCAAGACCTGAGCAAGCATGTGAAGGACGCGGGAACTCAAGTCAGGAGGGTACTGCTTGCAAGCGGAGCAAATCGACGATTTCTACCGGACGAGCCGCCGTCCCCTCGTCTAGAAACGCACGGCCGCCGACTTCTCGATCATCTCAAGAGGCACCTGTACAATATGCCGGTCAGCGTGGACATGAAAGACTGAAAAGAGCGAGGACAAACCTTGTGGCCGAGCAAGTCGCGGATGTTCGAGATACCGTAGCTGCGCGAATGAATGGGAATGAGCAGACTGACAGCATAAGAGGTGGTGTGGGCACGCACCGAATCATGGTAGGTCGCTCCAGACTCAGGCCGAACCCAAGTACCCGCACGTCCGCCGGCAAGCCCATCGTCTCGAGCATCTCCGGCCGGAACATGCCCGAATTTCCGATCTCGACCCACTTGCCGAGTCCCTCGTGCCAGGAGAAGATCTCGAGGGACGGCTCCGTGTAGGGGTTGTATGCCGGCTTGAAGCGGAGGTTCTTGACGCCCATCTTCGAGAAGAATACCTCCATGAAGCCTGTACGAGCGGCCGTGAGTCGCGCGCATACACATTGACAGATTTCAGAAGCGCACCGATGAGGTCCGCCAGGGTGAGGTTGTAGTCGGCGACTACGCCCTCGACCTGGTGGAACTCGGCCAAGTGGGTCATGTCGACAGCCTCGTTACGGAAGACGCGGTCGATCGAGAACATCTTGACGGGTTTGAAGCCTCCAGGCTGGTTGGCAAGCTGATAGAGCTGGGCGGAAGAGACGGACGTTGTGTGCGTGCGAAGGACGAGGCGCGAGGTCTCCTCCTTCGAGAACGGGTAGCGGTAGCCGGTCGAGCCGTGGTCTCCGACCTCGTGTACCCGCTTAACGCGCTCGTAGTAGTCTTCAGGGAAGCCAGTTGACTCGACGGGGTCTGCGGGAGAGACGAGTTAGTCGCGGCGGAGGGAGCGTGGTGAAGCGGCGCACCCTTGACGTAGAAAGTGTCCTGCATTTCTCGTGCAGGGTGTTGCTGAGGGACGTAGAGGGTGTCGAAGTTCCAGAACGACGATTCGACAAAGCGGTTTGTGGGCATCTCGGTGAATCTGGCAGAGTTCAGGTCAGTTGACGAAGTTGTGATGGAGCGAACGCTGTACTGACCCCATCTCGAAGAAGATGTTGCGGAATTCCTCGCGAACCTTCATGAGTGGGTGCAGCGCGCCGCCGGACGTTGGTGCACCCTCCGCCTCGAAGTTGTACGTCTTGAAGCTCGCCTTCTCCCATGCTCCGCTGTGGCCGAAAAGGATCAGCCTCGCGCAGTCCATGGAGAGAGGAAAGCACGCACGAGCTCAGCAACTCCACCGTCAAGTCCGTCTCCAGCTTGGCGACTGTTGTCGCGAAGTTCGGTCCCTTCTCGACAGAGTAGTAGAACGTCTTCCTGCAGGGCGCGGGCCAATCTCGTCAGCGAAAACACCGTAGGGGAAGACGCTGATGTATGTACTTCTTCTCGATCAGCTTGCGCTTCCGCAACTCCGCCAACAGCTTCTCGTCCGAGTGTGCGCCGCTGCTCTGGATCGCCAGCAAGTCCTTCTGCGTTACGTCGTCTACCGATGCGACCTGCAGAAGTCTCGTTAGCTCGTCTTCGGCAGGGAATGCAGGGTGGCGAACGCACCGCCTGGAGGAACCCGTCGCCCTTCTTGACGACCCACTTGTTCTTCATCGCCTTTCCCTGCCCGACCTTCGCCGTGTCCTTGCCTACCTTTGCCTCAATCTCCTTGGCCGTCAAGCCAGTCTCGGAAGCGGGAGGCGGCAAGGCGGACCAGACGCGATACTCGTGAGAGCCGGACTGGGAGATTTGGCTGCCTTCGGCGGTCAGGACGTGCTGATCGACGTTGATCTGGCGGAAGGTAACCATCTGTGCGTATACGACACCGTCAGTTAGCGGTTTGGAGGCTGTCGCTTCTCACCGCGACTTCATCGCAAAGAAACGAGTCGAGGTGAAGCGGGGTCGACTCACCTCGCGGGCGGCCAGCGAGTCGAGCACTGCCTTGAGAGCATTCTGATTGTCCACACTTGGTCCCACAACGGCCGCCTCAGGTGCGTCGAGCGCAGGAAGCTGGGCCGAAGTGTCGACACCGGCGGGGAGGGCGAGGGCTAGCGAGCGGGTGTCGGGGATTGAGCCACGCTGGTCGAGCGTGTGCAGGACGACCGACTGGAGCGTCTCAGCGGGCGGATGGACGCTCATGGTGAGGTGTAGCTGTGGTGGTCCTGGCGGACCTCGACTTCCTCCTCTTGACCCAGAACAGCTCACTCGCAGACCTCTCCGCGCCGCTGAAGCCCTGGAGTCATCGGCAGAGTATCCATGCTGCCTACTGCTTCTGCCGCAAGCCGCCGTGTTGCCTCTCAGCCTTGAGCCATCGTTAGCCATTGCGCCGACCACTTGCGACAATCTCGACTTGCTCAGCGAGGTGACGGGTCACCAAGAACTGCTGTACTGCGTTTCACGAGAAGACCGGTTAAGGGCCTGGACCCTGAACACCCTAACATCCGCCCCAGCCTGTTCGCTCGTCTATTTCTCCCACATAACGCCAAACGCCTCCCTGAGATGGTCGACAAACACATCGGGCTTCTCGAGCGCAGCGAAGTGTCCTCCCTCAGGCGCCTCCTTGATCCACTTGAGGTTGCCGGTGCGCTTGGCGTCCCGTTCTGTCGGGCAGTAGATCTCGCCGGGGTAGAGAGAGAGGGCAAAGTTGGGCAGGTGATACTTGCTGTCGGTTAGGAAGGTCGCGAAGTGCGGATTGTGTGAGTAGGGGAGGAAGGAGGTGCCGATTGAGCGGGCTGCGCGGTGCGAGGGGCGGCTAGAGTCAGCGGTCGCAGGGACAAAGTCAGAGGCGTGGAACGGACTCACTGAACCAGTACAAGGAGCAGGTGAAGTAGGTATCGTCGCGAGTCAGGCTGCGCTGCGGGGCGTTAGCGAAAATGGCGAGCGACAGCTACTGGCGGGAACGTACGTCGGCCGGGCTTGCTTGCTCGCCTCCTGAATGGTCGGCTCAAACTGCGAATCTACGAGTCGGCTTCGAGCATGTGCTGGTGAGGAGGCAACGCACCTTCTCGCTGATCCAGGCCAACAAGCCGACGGGACTGTCCGTGAGGCCGTATGCAGGCGTGCGAGGCTGCGGGCGTCGAGCGTCAGCTTGACTCGACAGTACGGGCCTGGGTGAGCTCACCGTCAAGTTCTGCATGACGTAGTAGGCGGAGCTGTGCGATGGGAGAAGGAGAGTACCCATTAGCACCTCCTTCGAATCTGCAAAGCGAGACCTGCGCCAAACCCACCCCTTCTCGAGGTACGCCAATCCGCGCCTCATACGCGCAGCCTGCTTCTCTGGCACGAGGAAGCGCGGAGCCCATGCGAGGAGCGTGTGCGGGTTGATGAGCCACATCGGGACAGGTGGGAAGACGGGGAGGAAGTTGAGATGGACGGCTGCGGGTTGCGCCGTTTCCGAAGCGTCAGTCCGAGTGCTCAACTTCAAGTGAAGGGCTCGGACAAAGAGGAGGAGCGAAGACCCAAACGGACAAACCTTTGCAGTGGTCCTTGTGCAGCGATCCGAGGCAGCGAGCGGCGATGCTGCCCCAGTCTCCGCCCTGCGCCATGTACCTGCCGAGTTGCAATATCAGAATGGTCTTACATGTTTGAAAAATGCGCAAGGAGCATCAAGAGACGGATGGACGAACTTCTCGTATCCAAGCCCGGTCATCAGCTTGTCGAACACCCTCGCTGTGTCAGGCCTGGCGAAGAGGGTTGGTCAGTCGCGTCGAGAGAGACAAAGAAGAAGCAAAGAACACACATGCTCCACTTGGAGGAAGGAGGAGGCGAGGACCAAGCATAACCAGGCATCGAAGGCGCCACGACGTGGAACGCCTGAGCGGAGGGGTCCGACGGCTCCGCCAAGAGCGGGATAACACGTAGAAACTCGCCGAAGTGGCCTGGCCAGCCGTGACAGAGGACGAGGGGAACAGCATTCGGGCGAGTCGAGCGGTGGTGGAGGAAGTGGATCGAGAGATCCTCGATTTCGACCGTGAAGTGCTCGAAGCTGAGGAACATAGGGAGCTGTCAGCGAGACTACAAGGCGAAAGAGGGTGAGGGGAAACCTGTGTACGTGTTGAGGTGGTCCTGCGCCCTCTTCCAGTTATATTCGCGCCAGCCCTCCGCCAGTTCCTTCATGAGCGGCAGCGTCGGCCCTGCTCCGAGTCCAAAGGCCGTCGGGTCCTCCGCCCCATCCTCTGGGACGATCTCAGTCGCCGGCCAGCGGGTTTTGTCGAGTCGCGAGTGAAGTTCGTCGAGTTCCGACTGCGGGATGTCGACGGTGAAGCGGGTGGGCGGCGAAGCGAATGTGTGAGTCGCCATGGTCGTCGTGCGGCAGCTGGGCGGGCTAACGAGGAAGAACGAGCGCCAGCGTGGCAGCCTGGAAGGTCAACCCGGCGACGTTGTTGGTCCGCTTGGCAACGATCCTGCCCCCAACCGACGACGCTAGCGAGCGAGCGCTCTTCCACAGATTTGAGCTGCTGAGCGCGACGAACCCTGCGGACAGCGCGGAAAAGCGTTTGTCCCGAGTCGCCTGCCGACCGCCACGACGAGACTTTGAGCGGAGGCTGAACTTGCGTACGATCTCGCAGTGCACCCGCTGCGACGTCTCTCTTTCGCTCTTCCGACACACTCACTCTGTTACAGTCGACCTGGAGAAGTCGCTGCCATGCCCGGAACGAACGAGTCGCAAGCTGTACCCGCTCACCTCGAGGAGGAACTACTCAACAGGCACCTCGAGTGTGCGTACGCCGCTGGGTTGCTCTTGCGCGATCCAGGCTGACACGTTTCGTCCTTGCAGACACCTATGACAACGGGTGAGCTTGCCTGGCGACGTCGCGGGCTCGCAACGACTTGACCTTCGCAGTTTGCGCTCGACTGACTGTGCCGCTCTCTCGCGTTATCCGCTCCTTTCGCTCTCGGAGGTGGAAGTGGTGAGTCCTTGGCGGCGCTGCACTTCTAGGAGTCCCCGCCGATCATGCCCTGCTCGTTTCAGCGAATTTTGGGTGCTGAATCACGAACGAATCGTCTATGCGTGTGCCCGTCGTCTCTTTCCAGCTCTCGATAGGTTGATCTGACCCTGTTTCTACCGCTCAGCATCCATGGCAGCCCCATGTCTGGCAGGGGTAACTACCAGACCGCCGTTCGTCCACTCTTCGCTCCGTTCGTCTCTTGACGTGACCCTCCTCACGCTGCCTTCCCTCGCTTCAGTACTACCAACGAATCCGCCCACGTCCTTTGGCAAATCAGCTGGCTCGAAGAGACCGGCACGGTCGAGAGCGTGGCGCTGGATTCGACCGAAAAGCGCGTAACGACGTTCATGTCGGTCCCCTGGGGCCACCGGAACGGCGGTGAGGAGGCACATGGGTGCAAGAGGGACAAGTTGGAGAAGTGGAGGGAGTTGGCGGGAGATAGGCCGGAGGTGAGTGAGCGACACCAGTTGCCGGAGCAGGCGACGATTGACAAGGTGCGTCGAGGAGGGCTTCGTGCTCCCCGAGAAGGTGTCCTTGACGTCGACTTTGACAGGTGTGCGAGGGGAAGGGCAGCCTGCAGGACATCGAGATGAATTGGCCGACTGTGCGTGCAGGAGCTGTCCGTTGTGTTCCATACGAAGAGGCTGATTTTCCCGAGCCAAACAGCTGTAGAGGGACTCGCAGACGCAATACTTTACATGTGTCGATGCTGAGTGCGCAGAAGACGAACGAATCGAGTGATACAGGCTCGCAAAGCGAGAACCGAAAGGCGACACGGACGGCGACACGGAAACGGCGGGAACGGTGCGGAGTGTAACAAGGACGACGGGAAGGCTTGGCGGCTACTTGATGCGTCCGAGGTGCTGAGTCGAGCGGATAATCTTGTTGTCGAGGACGTCCGCCTTGTCCGTGATCCTGCCCAACTTTTTGTTCTGCCCATCGACCTCAGTACCCATCGCCTTGGCGAGCAAGTTGAGATTGCCCGTGACATGCGCAAGGTTGTTCAGATTGTCGTCCATCTCGTCCTCAATCTCGTCGTCACTCGCCGTCGCCTCAAACTGATACCTCGTCCTCTCGCTCCCGCGCGCCTTCGCCCGGGCTTTCGCGCCCGCGGCGTTCTCCGCGTCCCGGTCCATCCGGCTGAAGGCGCCGTCGATGCGCTGGCGCGACTCGTATTGCTCGCGACGGACTTGTTCGCGCTCGGCTTTTTCGGCGTTGTGGCGGTCGAGCAGGCGCCGCTCTTCGCGGTCACGCTTCGCTTGCTTGTTGAAGGTGACTGTTACGCGGGGAGAGTGAGCGAAAGGCGCCACAGGCGGCCGATGACGAGGGATGCGGACGCACAGCTCGGGCGGAAGATGGAGCGGTTCAATGCCTCGAGCTCCTTCGTCTCGTCAACGGCGCGGTCGTTGTGCGCCTTGGCGAGGTCGAGGTGACGCTCGGTATTGGCGACGCGGTCTGTCGGGCGGGATCCGTCCGTCGTCAGTTCTCGAAGCCCTCGCGAGGAAGGAAGCCGGCGCGAACGCACCCGACTGTTCACCCAAGCGATCGAGCGTCGCCCTGGCAGTCTCCTCCGTCTCCCTCGCGATCCTCAACGCATTCCTCGTACTCGCAAGCGACTCCTGCTTGACAAACCGCATCTGCTGCTTGATGCCCTCGACCTCCTCATCTTCCTCGTTCTCAAATTGCTGGGCGTGCTGACCGTACCCTCCTTGAGATGGGGAGTAAGGGTCTCCATGGCCAGGCCCGTATCCCGACGAAGGAGGAGGAGGAGCCTGCACCGCCGCACCCTGCAACAACTCGTTTCTCGCCTCTGTGTCCTCTCCCTTCTTCTTCCCAAACCAACTGCCCTTGGCCTTCCCACCCGCCGGCTCAACAGGCGGCCTCTCCCTCTGCCCCTGCCCCTGCCCATACGCCTGTGGGGCCTGCTGGCGATCGAAATGACTCGTCGACGCATACCCTTGCCCGCCCTGGCTCGGGGGTACATAAGCAGGTGCAGTGCGGTACGACGGAGGTGGGTTGGAGCTGTAGGTCGAGGTGTTGGAGATGGAAGGTGCGGCGGGTCCGGGTCCCGGGTGGCCGCCGTACGAGGATGGCGGGGAGCGACCGCCGACTTCGGGGATCTTGTCCTTCTTCTTGCCGCCGAAGAGGCCCATCGTAGTCTTCGTGTGGCTGAGATAGCTGAGCGGGGTGCGAACGAAGAAGGAAGTGGAGGGGCAAGCCACTTCGCACAGCCTCACGCCCTCAAGCAACGACAGGGAGGACATCGCTCTCGAGAACGTCTCTTCTGCGATGAATGCAATGCAAAGTGTAGCGTTGCAGCGTGCAAAGCAGGTCGAGAGAGAGAGAGAGAGAGACATACATACGGATAGTGCGAGAGGGTGGAGCGAGCGAGGTGAGGATGCGGGAAGAGCCTAGTAGTGCTACAAATGGACTTTGAGGAGATGGGCGAGGGATGCGGTGTGTGAGCGAGACGAGTGGAAGAGTGTACGAGCTACATCGGGAAGCCGAGAAGGGCGGCGGAGGGAGGGAGGAGGGGAATGGGTCTGTAGTGTGGAAGCGCAGAAAGCTGCATGCGATCCTTCAAGCGTCTCAAGCAACAAGCGCTGCTACGACAGCCGCAACCAGCGCGACCGCCGCGCGGCCCTTCTTCACGCCGCCCGTCGACGCGGCATTCGTCCCGCCCGACGACGAGCCAGACGAGGAACCAGACGAGGACGAGTCGCTCGAGCCGGACGAGGCGGACGATCCGCCTGAACCGAGGGTCGCGAAACCGACGGAGGGTGGGTCGAAGCGGTAGGCGTTGTAGACGCCGGTCAGGAAAGCGCTGCAAGCGAGACAAGGGCGAGTCAGTACGAGGCGAGGGACCGAGGGAAGACGAGGCACGGGACGCACTCTCCGACGATGAACGAGATGCTGCTCGACTGCGTCTCGAGCGCAAAGACGGCGCCGAGGCAGTACTGTCCGCGCGAGTCGACGGCGCCCGCGTTGAACTGGTTCTCCTGAATCGGGTAATCGACGCCTCCGAACTTGAAGCTGACGTCGATCTTCTGAGTGCATGGGAAGGAGTAGTACCCCGACTGCCCCTGGAGGTTGATCTGCTGCGAGTTGGGGATCTGGGCATAGATCTGCTCCGCCTGGGCGGTGGGCATGCCGATGAGCGTCGTGCCCGTGTCGATGACGACCTGGTCGTCCGTGATTCCGAGCGACGTGCCCCCGACCGTGATGTCCTGCAACGGAATCGCCCAGTACCCCGCGGGCTGCGCAATGTCGATCCAGTTGATCGAGCCACTGTACTTGCTCGTGTCGAGTCCGCCGATCGTCAGCTCGCCGCCCGGCGCCGTCGGGGACGACTGCGTCGTAAACGTGTGGGTCCTGCGGGTGCACTGTCAGTGACGGATACGCAAGTACGAGCGAGGGTGGGACGCACTGGAAGGCAAAGCCAAAGACGTTCTGCGGGAGGGTCCCATTCGCCGCGAGCGACTGGACGAGCGGCTCGGCTCCCGAACTCGCGATGCGCTGCCACCCGAGTCCGAGAATCCCGCTAATCGTGCCATCGACGATGTTCTCGAGCGAGTCGCACGCGGCAAAGATCTGGTTCGGCTGCGAGTAGTTGCCGATGCTGACTTTGTCCTTGACGAGTGCACCGCTTGCACTGCCCGATCCGTAGGTGATCTGGAAGGAGCTTCGGGAGGTCGACGACGTCGACGACGAAGAGGGGGAGTAACCGGGAGTCGCAGATCGGCACCCTTGGCAGTTGGGCTCGGCGAGGATCAGGTCGGCCGACCCCGTGTCGAGGACGACGGAGAAGCCTGACGCGGGCGTGCCGACGTCGATCTCGCCGTACCATTCACTGCGCCAGTCCGACCCGAGTGTGCGCCAAGGAAGGGGTGGACGAGGGAGAGGGAACGAGCGCCCGTCAGCGCACCGAGGAGAATGGAGACATCGGCTTCCGCCCCACCGCGACCTACGAGTCCTGGTAGCTGGTCAGCTGGATCGAGTTCTGTCGCTTCTCGCGCTCTGCTGGCGTCGCTGCGACCCCGTTGGGCGCGATCCCGCCGTACTTTGCTCGGAGCGACTCTGCCTTGCGACGGAACGAGTCTGCGTCGCGGCGCGCGAGTGCGTCGGGGTTGCGCCTGCGGATCGGGACGGTGATGTGCGACCGCTGTGCGCCGTGTGCGCGGGTGTCGAGAGCCGGGGTGCGCGGGACGAGCGGGGATGCTGCTGCGAGGTGGGACGCGGTTGCGAGCGCGGCGAGCGCGAGTGCGAGTGGCGAGGGCATGGTGCGGGTCGCTGGGCAGTCCCTGTCGCGCCCGTCGAGCAGTCGGAGGCGAGCGGTCGAGCGGGTGCGAGGGAGAGCAAGCGGCGGGCGCTGCGAGGACTTCGGCCACGGCCCACGTCACGTCGCTTGCTGGATCGGGAGCAATACAAACTCGTTGCAATCACGCTGTGTAATCTGCGCAGTCGCACTCGCAGTCGCAGTCGCAGTCGCATGGACGCACTCGCCTTGTCAATGCTTGCACTCGCGGATCTCGCGCGCATCAACGCCCCGGTCGTCGACGGGGACTCGGCGGAAAGCAGCCGCGCTCCCCGACGCGTCTCCGAGTCCGCGCCCACCGTCGACCGCTCGCAGAGAGGAACCACGCACTGCAGGTGTCCGTCGACTGCAAACACACTCGTCGGCAGTCGTGCGAGCCCTCGGGACCCGTTCGTCCGCGACCGAGAGCGGAGAGAGAGAAGCTTCCCAGTCCTCGCACTCGCACTCGCACGCACTCTCGCTCGGACCTGGTGCTGCCTGAGACCGTTCGTTGCACTCGCACAGCGACCACGGCCACTCAGCCAACCCACCCTGTCCACTCCGCCCTCTCGCACCTCCCCGCTCCTCTTCTCCCTCCCCGTCCCCGTCCTCGTCTCATCAGCCTGAAACCCTCCCCCCCCCCCCTCCCGCGGGAACGTTCGCATCCCGCCTGCCCGACGAGCGCACGGATGAACCGCTTCCGCCGCAAGAGCGAGGCAAAGCAGCGCAGTCGGCGGCAATCCAAGGACGACGGCGGGAGCGGCCGGGGAGCAGAAGAAGCGGCGGCGAATGGGGAGGAGGCGATGGCGGACGACGTGCCGAGTCTGGGAAGCGCTGGGCTGCCCGAGACCGCCGAATTCAGGACGTCGCTTATCCTCGTGCGTTCAGCGAGTCTCTCCCCCTGGTCGTTGGAGACGGGGAGGGGGTTCTCGAGCCTCCCCGGAAATAGCCTCGCTATGGGCACGGAGGGAGAGGGATGCGGAGCGACCGAGCGACGGAACGGACAGGACTGACACGTTCGGTACGCGTGCACGCAGCCGAATCTGATGAAGCGCTTCTCGCTCTTGAGGGGGGAGGACGGCCAACTCGTCGACCTCGTAACGATGCAGCATCACCTCGCGTTCGTCCCGCTCGCTCCTCTTCCCCTCCTCCCCTGAAGCCGACTCGAGATTGTGTTCGCAGCGCACAACGGCAAACGGGCCGCCTGACCGCTTACGAAGTTGATGCCGTCCTCGCTCAATACCGTCTCCAATCTGCCGCCGAACAGTCGCCGATGCCTCCCCCGACCAGTTCTCCCTCGTCGGGGTACACGAAGCGCAAGCGCATCGATTGGAGCAAGGTCGACCTGGAGGAATTGACTGGGTCAAGCGCGGAGGGTAGTTTGGCAGGCGGAGCGGCGGATCCAGCCCGCGCCTCGATCGCTACGACCGCCTCGACGTCCACTGCAACCGCCACGCCTCACACGTCGCTCGTCCCTCCTCCACATTCTCCAGCAACGTCCTCCATCCACTCCTTCTCCTCTTCGCCGCCTTGTAAAACCTCTCCTCTCGCTTCCCCCTCCATGTCCCGCGACTCCTCCACCTCATCCTCCATCTCCAGTACCGCATACCCGTATCAGTACAAGCGCGGGGCGAACAGCTTGTTCGGTGCGCGCGCGTCGGGGGAGGGGAAGAGGAGTGTTGGGATGGGGAAGAGTCGGTCGAGGGAGAGTACGGCTAGTGGAGGGTGGAGCGGGAGTGTGAAAGGGAAGGAGAGGGAGAGCGAGGTGAGCGGTGATGCGGAGAGCGGGAGGTCGGGAGGAGGAGGGCAGGAGGGAGAGGCGGACGAGACGCTTCTCATCCAGTCTGACCCGCTCGCCTCCGACCCTGCCGACCGCTCCTCTCCCATCCCCTTGCTCCACATCGTCCCCTCCACGCCCACAGACCCCACCTTCCCCCCTCCGCTCTCGCCCAAACAGTTGCGCCGGATCTCCCGCGCGCTCGACGATATCGAGGCGGAGTTGAGGGGTGATTGGGAGAGGTCGACAGAGTCAGATCGTGCGACTAGTGAGGAGGAGGGGGATGCCGAGGTGGAGGTCGAGAGGGGAGAGAAAGAGGACGAGCAGGCGGACCGGACGGACTTGCACCACCTCGATGTCAGCCTCGACGGTCTCTCTCCAGTCTCGCCTCTCGAAGGAGTCCCCTCCTCGCCCACCTCGCCCATCACAGCGTCCGACCTAGCCGGCCTCACAACCTTCAAGCATAGCGCGGCGGCAGACGATACCGAGCCCGTCGACCCGTTCTTTCAACGCGCTTCGCCTCTCCCTCCTAC
Source organism: Rhodotorula sp. S30-09 (assembly GCA_023628235.1). NCBI lineage: Eukaryota > Fungi > Basidiomycota > Microbotryomycetes > Sporidiobolales > Sporidiobolaceae > Rhodotorula > Rhodotorula sp. S30-09. The sequence continues at coordinate 204,046 of JAMALD010000027.1, read as the reverse complement.
TCGCGCTCCCTCTCCGCCCCCGCGCTCGTCGCCTGAGATCCTCCGCGACAGAGAGTCGATGTCAGCGAGCCTATCGCACTCCTCTTCCCTCGACCGACTCGCTTCTTCGACAACCCCCAGCGCGCGCACGACTTCACCCACCCCGACGCCCTCCCTCTCGTCCATCCTCATTCCCGACCGTTCGTCCCGCGTCCGCGCACTAAGTTTCGATACGGACGAGGATCCCTCAGGCGCGTTGACGCCCTCCACCGCTGCCGACGAAGACGAAGACGAGTCGGGAGGCCTCTCGCCGCGAGTGCAGAGGTTGCCGGTGGTGGAGAGGACGGACAGTGACCAGACTGCGAAGCGGGAGGCGACACAGGCGGGAGGTTTGCAGGGAGGGGGAGAAGAGTTCCTGGACGTCCCCGAGCAGGGCGGAGAGGAAGGTGACAAGACCGTATCGGACAGCGGGCCTTTCGATCTCAGTCTCGGTCTCGGCGAAGGAGCGGACGTGTCGAAGGAGCCAGAGCCGGACAGCCGGCGCGGGTCTCGCAGGATGCCCGGGGCGTTCGTGCCTGACTCGACGGAGCGGAACTCGACTGCTACGCTCGACTCGATCGGTTCGAGCTTCCATGGCTCGACGACGGCCGAACACCAAAGTGAGGACGATGTCTTCCCGCCCGACTCGACTTCGCTCGCTGCGCCCAACTCGCCCGCCTCGTCCGCATCGACTTCGTATGCGCCCGCACTCTCCCGCCCTCACTCGCTCGCCACCAACGTCGTTGTATCGTCCGGCCCGGATCTCGCCAAGTCCTCCGAAGCAGACGGCTCGCATTCCCTCCTCCGCCCGACTTCGTTCCCCACCGACCGCCGACCTTCGAACGAGCTGCTGCAGATCATCTCCGAGGCCTCGCGAAACGGCGGCGAGAACGGTACCGAGCCAGGCGACACGTCGGACTTGATCCTCCAGGACCTCCTCCTTATCCAGGAGAAACTCGTCCAGTCTGCCGCGCGGCGGGCAGCTCGCTCGGCCAGCAGTCCGAACAGCGCACTTGCGACTCCTTCGAGCGTCGCCAGTCCCGCCGAAGAGCTCCTCGCGAGTCCGCTCGCCGCTCGATCGGCACGGGCGAGCGATCCTCACTCGCTCGACGCGTCCCCCAAGGACGCCGCGAACGCTCCGCGCAAGGCGTCGGTCGAGAGTTCGGGTGAGGCGACGGACTTGGGCGGACAACTTGCCGGACTTGGACTGTCGTCGCTCATGCCTCTCGACCTCGGAGAGATGCCTGATTCGCCGCCGATGCGAAGGCAGAGCAATCGCACGTCGATGGGGGTTACCGGGCGGCGCAGCAGTGAGGGAGCGGGAAGGAGGCAGAGCGGAGCGCCCGGCGAGGCGGACGAGGAGGACGATGAGCGAGACAGTACTTTCCTCAAACGGGCTTCGACGCACATGACGGTCCAGACGAGCCAGACCAGCTCGACTTCGCCGTTCACCAACTCGGTGGTCACGCCGTCGTCGGCGGACCATTCGGATGTCTTCGAGTTTAGCAGCCTCGTTGGGTCGCGCGAGTACAGCTTCGCTTTTCCCGAACACGAATGGTGACTGACCTCGCCTGATCTTTGCAGCCGAAAGTGCCGCGTGGGAAGACGCGCAGGAGCACGTCAAGCCAGACTCTTTCGCGTCCGGCTCGATTCGCACGGAGGCTTCGCCTCGCGTTGACTTTCCCGACTCGCCGAACCCGTCCACGTCGTATAGCGAAGATGTGAAGCGCACGCCTGAGGGTTCAGCCCGCGTTGAGCCGCCCCCTGCGTCGACTTCGCAGACGTCTTCGCTCGCGGGACCGGCACCCATCGACACCGAGTCTTTCCTGCGCGTTCCTCGCCCTCGCAACAAGCCCATGCGCGACCCGGCCTCGACTCCCTCGATGCTCATACGCGACGTCCGTAACCAGGCGACCCTCGCTACCATCGCGCTCAAGAAGCAGAGTCCGGCATCGCCTCAGACTCGCCCGCTCAACAAGAGCCGCTCGATCAGCAAAGGATCCATCTCGTCGCCGCAGCTCGTCTCGGGTCCTGTCGACATCCCCGCCGTGCCCATTCTCAGCCCTCAACTCGGCGCGCGGTCGCCTGGCCGGTCGGCGTCCAAGTCGGGCAAGAAGCGCAAGGACGACGACGAGGGTCGCAAGTCCAAGGGGCTGGGTTCGCGCTTCAAAATGCTGCTCAAAAAGCCGAGCGTGCGAGATCAGCTCGGCCAGCTCAACGGCGACGAGGTCACGCCTTTCGTCACCGCCAATCCCGACAACGCTCCTCGAACTCGCACCAGCGCCATCCCCGTCACCCCGCCCGACCAGTCTCTCGCTCGCTTCGGCTCGCACGGCTTCGACTCGCCTGATACGCCCGACACCGTCAAGACAGCCCAGAGGGACACTCTGCCCGCCGATGCGTCTGTGCCTGCACTCTCGGCCGCCAACGAGTCGTCGGAAGGCATTACTCGCTCGCCTTCATTGGCTTCCAGCTCGCCACAGATCGACTCGCCTCGTTCCGGCGACTCGCACGGTTCCGGACAGAGTCGCTCGCTCAGTCGGCTCATGTCGCGGATGCGCAGCAATACCGGAGGTGCGGACGAGAGCGCGACAACTTCGCCGAGGGAAGATGTCGACGAGGCGAGCGGCCCAGTCGCGAACGACTCGCCGCACGTCGCGCCGTCGAACAAGTTCCTTGAGGGACTCGGCTTCGGCGACGACGTTGTGCAGGGCAGCCGGGCCCCTGCTCAGTATGCCGTCGGTTCGCCAAAAACTCGTCACAAGGCCGAATTCGAGACGGTCACCGGCACGCCCATCGCTCCTCTGTCATTCACGCGCAGGCCGGCTGGCGACGAGGCGGATCCTGCCGAACCGTCCCCGGAAACTGCACCTTCTTTCGTTGCCGCTCTCCCTTCACGCGCCTCAATCGACTCGATGCGCAAGCTCTGGCAAGCTGCGGAGGACCTTGGCTTGCCGAGAGACAAGGTGCAGGCGTTTGTCGAGTCCGCCTACGCTCGCTCGCCCACGACTGCGTCCTCCCACGCCCACACCGGCAGCACGGACTCGTCCGCCGGCAGGTTCTCCGCCTTTGGCTCGTCGAGCGGCTCTCAGCGACGGCCGTCGGAGGCGCCGACTTCAGCTGATGGACACTGGCGTCGCTCCGGCGACTTCTCCGGTCACGCCCCGTCGGGAGGGCTGGTAGTCCCGGGCGGCGCCGAAGCAAGCGCGCATGCCGTGCCTCACTCGCCCAGCATCGGCAGCATCGTCTCTCGCCGTAGCAGCGAGTACGCCAGCTCGTTCCTCGACTACTACGCCAACGACGACGAGCCTTCGCCCCTCCCTCGCTCCGACTCTGCATCCCTGCGCAGCCACGGACGCCGAACTTCCCCTGCGCTGTCCGTCGACGAGTTGCTTGCTCAGAAGCAAGAGCAGGAGCACACCGCGCGTCTCCAGCCTGTCGCCGAGTTCGACGAGCACCCCGAGTACGGCAACACCGAGCGCGCAGCGCCCGCCTCTCCCACCTGCTTCGAGAACGACGGCGAGGTCGTCTGGCAAGTCCTGGACGACTTGCGCAACAATCGGCTCTCGGTGCTCTCGAAGAACAGCAGCATCAGCTTCGGCTCTCACGACTCGTCGTTCGCCTTTGACAAGCAGAGCTCGGATGGCGACCAGCCGAATGCCATCGCCAACCTGCTGAGGTGAGTTGTCGAGAGGCTTGTCTTGCGGATTGAGGAACAGCACTGACCCGTCGTATCCCGCAGACATCGCGACAGGAAGCGCTCCTCGGCCTCAATGTCTTCAGAGTGGGACGGCCGCTACCCTTCGATCTACTTTCGCGAGGAGCAGGCGTTGATCAACCTGGCGGAGCAGGGAGGTGTCGCTCCTGAACTCCAAGGCCGCTTCCTCGTCCGCCCGAAAGACCAGGAGCCCGAGGTTCCGCCTCTTCCCGAGCAGTACCGGACGGATGCCCAAGACAGCTCGTTGCACGAGACGGAGGCGCCGTCGGCAACGTGACCCATTTCTTCGCTCTCTCTTCTTGCACATCCGCAGACACTTTGTGTATATATTTTCGCATCGCGATAGCATTTGCATCTTACGTTCCGTATCCATCGATGTCTACTCCTCCCGGAAGATCCGCCGCGCCATTAAGTTCTCCTCGCAGACGTAGACTACCTTTCGAGGCCGCTTGTCCCGCTTCGCCTGCACCGCGCATGCTTGCCTCTGTTCCCACTCCTCCTCAGGCATCTCGCCTCGTCTCACGGCTGCATCCTTCTCCTGCACAGTAAGCGCCGCAAGCGAGTCCACGCCTTGCGCGTCCAGGACGGTTTGTGCGACACTGTCTGCAAATTTCGACCAGGAGTCGTGGGTTGGAGACATCGAAGGCGACGAGTCGACGATGATGGTGTCGTAGCTGTCCGCGTAAGGGGCTGGATGAAAGCGGGATTCGGGTGATGAGGACTCGAGCATGCTCGAAAGGACGGTGTCGCGCGGAAAGCCTGCGAGCGAGCGCAACGATGTCAATATATGTATCGAAAGGCGAAGCGAAAGCTCGCACAGGTCGACACAGTCCACCTCGCTGCCTTGCGTTCAGCGAGAGAAAGGCCGGAGCGGATGCGGATGAGTGGCATGTCGCGGCAGCAGCTGCGGCAGCTGCACCGCTGCGTACTGCGACAGACGTCGCCCTCCCCGCTCGAGTCGTGCGTGATCTCATCGGTGGCGGTTCGGCGAGCGACAACGGCGAATTGCGAAGGTCGAGATGCGAGATGGTCAAGGACGAGAGTGGAGCGAAGATCGTCAAGTGGCTATCGAGCGGGCGTTAGCGACCAGTAGTACGAGTACGCTTGAGAGGAGCGGCACCCACCAGCTTGATATACATCCAGCCGACTTCCCATTCCTCCAAAAACACCGTCTTTTTGCCCTTGCCGCCCTTTGCGCCCATCTGCTCGATCCGTTTGACCCGCTTCCCAGCCGAAGACGCGTTACTGCTGCAGAGAACGATGCCGGAGAGTCGGAAGATACGATCGGCGGCTACTTCGGTCGGGTCGCGCCAGGCTGGGTAGTGGGCCAGAGCAGCGAGACGGCGGTTGGTCGTCCAGGTTGAAAGCGAGCGCGTTGCGATGAGGGCACAACCTGCGCAGCCAATCTGCGAGTCGGTGGCGGTCAGCAATAGAATGGCGAGCGAAGGAGGACCAAGCATACTAGCTGATAAAACAGGTCCCAGCCCTCGCGCGGCCATTCCTGCTTGCTCGAATCTTTCCAGCACAGTCCACCAAGAAGCTCGACGGCCTCTCCAGCCGCGACCGCCGACGTCTCCGACTTTGAGTCGCGAAAGACGGCGTCGATAGCGTCCGCCAGCACCTCAACGCCGAGCAAGCCATCGTCCACATTCGCAGGCTTCTCGTTACCTCCTCCGTTGCGAGACGGCGCCGAAGTCTTGGCGAACTTGAGACTTCGCCACATCGACCGTATTTCGGCCTCGCCATCGACTCGAGATTCGCGGTTGGCAAGTCGGGCTTCGAGCAAGTCGAGGAGACCGAGCACAGAAGTCGGTGCATCGGTAGCAGCGAGGGAGATGTTGGCGAGTCGAGAGACACGGAGCACGACATGGCGTACGACGTTCTGAACGAAAGACGTCCAGGTCTCCGGTCGAACAGTCGAGGCGAGATCCGTAGGAGGGACGAGGTAATCCCGCATGCGGTTGAGGAGAATATGCGGGTCGCTTTGGGAGGGCGAGAATTTCGACAGAGCGGCGAAGAAGTCGTCTACGTCAGACGTAGGTGAGGCAGTAGCGACCGGCGCCTTCGTCGCCTTCTTGCGGTTTGAAAGCTTGGATGGGGGTTCCGGCGACTTGGCGGGTACTGGAAGCTTGGCACTGCGTGAAGGCGGGGTCGAGGGTGGAGTAGGAGGCGTCTCAATCGTCTGCTTCGTTGAGGCTGATCCCGGCGGCTGGTCGTCGCAGACGAAGAACGGCCGGGTAGGTTCGCCGAGGATCCAGGATGCTGACGAGCGGGCGAGGGTGACCTGTGCACAAAGAGTCAGTCTCGGTCCGCAGAAGTCGCTAAGGGACGCACCTCGTATGCCCGCTTGTCCAGCGCACGCAGCATATCCTCTAACCGAGCGCGCTCCTTATCACTGCCGTAGTAGATAGCCGTCAACACAGCGTGCACGACGCAAGCGCGAACGAAACTGGACGCACAGCGTCTCGACAAACAGCGCGTGTCCCCGATCTCCACCCATATAGAACTGCTGATGGTGCTCCGCCCGGGCAACGACAACTCGCCGTGCGAGGTTCCACTTTGACCGCGCAGCTTCGCTCCAGAATCGCAATCTGGGAAGGTCATCGCTTGTCGAGATCGCCGCGCGGGTTGGGGGGAGTCGCGAGTCGTCAAACGCTTCGAAGGCGTGCGTGAGGCGCTTGTAAGACTTGAGGAGCTTGGCCTGTTGACGCAGAGGACGTCGTCATCGAACCGAGAGACGGGTGTCTGCGGGAGAGCGCACCTGCAACTCCTCGTGGACGGTGCACCACTTCGAGTCGCTCGATGCGGGCTGACAGCAAGGCGACTTGGCGATGTTGTCGTACGCAAGGCAGTGACCGCACGACGGCGGGCACGGTGGACTGTCAAGCGCGAGGAGCGAGTCGGTCAGCGTGGGAGACGGTCGCAGGCGCAACGGCTGGACGCACGGATGATCGTAGTGCATCGTCGGGCGAGCGTTCACAAGCAGGAGGAGAACCCCAGCAGGCTAACGAGTCGCGATCAGCAACGAGGCGGACCCTCCCGGTCACCACACTCGAGGCCTGGTCACGCAAGCGACCAACTGTCGCTATCGCTGACGTGCTGAAGAAACGGCATTGAATGCCTCAGTACAACCGTAGAGCCTGTCAGAGCCCGCCCACCAGCGTTCATTGCTGTGGAAAGCCGTCATCAGTTGGAAGGCGTTGAGGAGCGCAGCCGGCGACTGGGGACAACCAAGCGGGAGTCGGGCTTGCTCAGGCGGAACACGGGGGTCGTTCTCAGTAGGCCTCGCGGGCGCATTGAGCAGCACGGCGCGTAGTGGCCGCGGAAGACCCTTCACCTCCTCCTCGTCCCCGCGTCTCCTGCTCGCTCCTCGTCTGCCTCGCCGGGTCGGATCTGGTCTCTCTCAGAGTCCTCTTCCACGCTGACACAGCTCACGCCAGAGTCAGCTTGCGCCCGGCAGCGTTCGTTCAGCTCAGCCTCTGCCGAGCACCGTGCCGCTCACCGTCGAGTTTCCCGCGCAGAAGCGCCGTTCGCTGCTGCCCTCCTCCCTCGCTTCGATCGTGTACGCTGCCGTGTCCTGACTGCGGCCTCGCTTATCATACGATACAGGGCACGATGTCCCCCGCTGCCCTCGGCGCTGCACTCGCCCGCCACGACCTCGAAGCGGCCGAGAACACGGACCGGCGGCACCCTCACGAACACACCCACCATGGACAAGCACGCCGCGAGGAGGACTTGTCGAGTACTGCGGTCGTGTGGGATGACCGGCTGCAGGAGTGGCGGTCGCAGGACGAGGCGGTCGAGGAGGACGAGGCAGACACCCGTTCGAGCGAGGGAACAGCGGTCGGGCCAACACCGACAGTCTCTGCGGACGGAGAGAAGACGCTTGAACGACGGAGAGACTCTGGTGAAGGACGCGAAGTCTTCCCGCTGGCTCCGGGGACGGCTTGTACCTTGGGCGAAAAGGAGGGGAAGGAGGTCATCTGGCTCGAGTGGGAGGAGGGCGACCCAGAGAACCCTTTCAACGTGCGTAGAGTGTTCCTGCGACGTACGACCTATCGGAACGTCATGCTGACCGTACCTCCTTCCCTTCGTCCGCCTTCTCCACACTCGCGATATCTGCCATCGACACATTCATCCCCTCTCCCTCATCTTCCGTGTCGCGCGCAGTGGAGCAAACGAAAGAAATGGCAAACCGCCCTCATCGCATGTCTCTTCACCCTCGTTCGTCGCTTCGCTTTCTTCTCTCGCAGGACTTGGCGCTCATCCAGGACATGCAGCTCGTAGCCTACGCCGGCACCGCCTTCGCGATGGGCAGCGCGTCAATGATGCGAGATCTTGATTGCTCGCACGAGGTTGCGACCCTAGGGTTGTCGATGTGAGCCATTCGAACTATTCCCGTCGAGCCGAGCTGACGTTCGTCCGCGACAGCTTCCCGCTTGGTTTCGGTCTCGGTCCTCTCTTTGCAGTGCGCACTGGCTGGTTTTTCTACATACGATGGATGACTGACGCTCGTTCCCTCACAGGCGCCGCTTAGCGAGTCAGTCCGCCTTCCTCTCTCCTATTGCTCGGCAGATGCGTTCGAATCGTCTGACGAGTTGCATGCAGAGTATACGGCCGGTATCCGATGTATGTCGTGTCATCACTCGTCTACCTCATCTTTTTCATCCCGACGGCGTACGGGCAGAACGTTGTGCGTAATGGCCCCTTCTCTCCTAGCAGCCACACACGCGCTGACCCTCTCGCAACTGCAGCAAACCGTCGTCGTCGCGCGCTTCATCGGCGGCCTCGCCGCCTCAGCCGGCTCGACCCTCGTCGGTGGAACGGTGGCCGACCTCTTCGAGACGCACGACCGCGGTCTCCCCATGAGCGTCTTCTCCATCTGCGCTTTCGCCGGTACAGGCCTCGGACCTGCTGTGAGCGGGTATATCGAGCTGAAGAAGGGGTGGCGGTGGATCGAGTGGGTGCAGGTGCGTTTTCCTCCCTCATCTTCTTCGCTGAAGTAGCTGACTCCGAAGGGTGCAGATGATGTGCGCGGGCGTCCTCGTCGTCCTAATCTTCCTCTTCACCCGCGAGACCCGGGGGTCAGTCATCCTCTCTCGCCGCGCACACAAGTTGCGAAAACAGACGGGCGACGAGCGGTATCAGTGCCGGAGCGATGCGGAGAGGGCGAGCTTGACGGTGTTGATGAAGGTCAGCATGACGAGGCCGTTGTGTGAGTTCGCGTTCCCGTTCTCGCGCGGTCCCGTGTTCCAGTGACAGGGAGCGAGCTGACGAGTGAGCCGTTGCAGATTTGCTTGGAACGGAGGCGATCGTGTTCTTCTTCTCTGTGCGTCCTCTTCGCCTTCAGTGTACGATCTTTCACTGACGTACGCGGTTTGCACAGCTTTGGGTCGGGTACGCCTCAACTTAGCGCTTCTCGACGTCGGACCTCGACTCATGCTCTGCCGCTCGCAGATTCTCTTGGGGTTGCCTGTACCTCCTCGTCGGTACGTCATGTTCTCGTTGTGCTTCCTTCGGCTGCAGCTGACGCAGATCGTCTGCAGAGGCCGTCCCGCTCATCTTCGGCAACACCGTGCGCCCGACTTCGCCTCGTCTCGGTCATTTCCATGCACGCTGACACGCCTTCCTCGCTCGTAGTATGGCTTCAACATCGGCGAGGTTGGCCTCACCTTCTACTCGGTCGTGTAAGTCGCCCTAAGCTCATCTACTCGACTTCCCGCTGACCTTTCCTCTCCAAGCGTCGCCTCCATCATCGGCTTCGGCACCAACTTCTACCAAGAGCGTCTCTACCGCAAGCACTTTGCTCGCCGCGGACCCGAAGCGCGCCTCTACGCCTCCCTCGTCGGAGGGCTCGTCTTCCCCGCCGGCGCCTTCATCCTCGCTTTCAGCCAAGGGCGCGGACACTGGATGGGTCCTGTCGTGGGACTCGTGCTGATTTTCTCGGGCGTTTATTCGATTTACTTGGCCGTATTTAGTTACCTTGCGGACTGTTACACCATCGTGCGTTGCGCTTTTCCTTCTCCTCATGTGACCTGCGTACCTTCACCTTCGTCCGCCTCGCCAACACTCTTGTCGTGCCGCAGTACGCATCAAGCGCTCTGTCGGGACAGTCGCTGTGCCGGAACCTGATGGCCTTCGCCATGCCACTCTTCACGACGCAGATGTACAACGGGCTAGGCTACCAAGTCCGTCCCCCCTCCCTTCCCTTCCATTGACTGGGACTCTGATGTGAACTGGTTGCGCAGTGGGCGTCGTTCCTTGCGGGTTGCATCGCGCTTGTACTGGCCGCGACACCTTGGGTCCTCTTCAAGTTTGGCCCGACCATTCGTGCGAAGGTGCGCTTCCCTCTTCCTCGCTGCGACATGACGTCCCGCTGACGAGAATATGCGTATGCGCAGAGCAAGTTCGCGAAGGAACTCGCCCGGATGCGCGGCGAGGCTTGACGACCGCCCTCCTCCCCCTCGATCCTTGTTCCAGCATGGCCCCACGCCTCCTCGCATCCATTCGTAATCTTCTCCTCTCTCTCTCTCGCATCTCGCTCGTTCGGTTGGAATAGACAGCCCTCGTTCATCGACCTTTGTCCTCCATGGAGATTGTCCTCCATGGATCTCCGCGGGGCTAAGCCCGCACAAGTCGAGCGAGTGAGCGAGTTGGCCTTGCCTCTCGGTTGGTTCGCTCACTGCGCCACGAGTGTTGCTACTGCACAGTGCAAGCAGCACACACCAGCCGTCGTCGTGGTCGCGAGCTGTTCCGGAGTCGGGCCCGTTGCGCACCGCCTTGCGCGCTCTCGTCTCGCTTCGTCGTCGTCGCCCGCCGACTCCTCGCCTGCGCGCGCTCATCCGGCTCGCCGACTGGAGGAACATCGAGCGGCGCGTCTCGACAGCGACACGCACCCACACCGCGACCCGCACCCGCCCGTGCCGCCGCCCAGCCGAGTTTGCTCGCATCGTCGGAACAGACACCTCTCGGCTCTCACTCTCGGCCACACAGCGCTCCGTTCGACCAGGGCAAGCGCGCGAGTAGAAGCAAGACCGACTCAGCTTGACGCACGCTCGCCCGCGCGCGTCCGGCAGCCGCTGCCGACGACATCTTGACTTCCTCGTCCCCCGGCCATACCCCACAGCTTCTCCGGAGTCGGCCTTCTTTCCCCCTTTCGAATCTCGTTGCCTGTACGTCGCAAGCTCTCTTTTTGCGAGATGGGCAGTGCGAGGCAGACGAGCGGGCGGTGGCCTGCAAGACTGCGTGCAGACGGAGCCGAACCGAAACGTCGGGGAGCGCTCGCTGATTTTCCCGCTGGCGATTACAGAAACGCCTCGATCGACCCGCGAGGCACACGGCTGCCACGTCTTTGGCGCTCCCCGCACTCGAGTCTTCCGATTTTGCAGACCAACCCTCTCGTCTCCCGCCCGCTTATCTCGCCAGCACATGCCGCCTCGCCGTGCCAGCGTCGGCGTAGAGTCGGCCGGATCGCCCCCTGGTGGATCTGCAGCCAGAGGCGGAGGCGCGGGCCGCGGCGGCAGCTCTAGCAGCACGGCAACAGCGAGGGGCTCGGCCGTGCGCGGCAGTGGTCGCGGTCGAGGACGGGGCAAGGGGCGTCGAGGGTCCAATGGGGTTGTCGTGCAGCATGTTGCAGGGGACCAGCCGGACAGAGACGAGCTGAGCGACGGCGACGAGGGCGTGTCGCCCTTCGCGACGCCGACGGGCGGTGCAGACCGCTCGTCTCGCCTCGCCTCGCCTGAACTGCGCATGCCACCGCCCAACGCGACCGCGACGACGCTGCACCCACGGTCGTCGTCGCTGTCGGCACTCTCGAGCCACTCGTCCTCGCCAGTTGCCGATCTTGCTCCCGCTTCCCCTTCCGCCGCCCGATACCCGACTCCTCCCTCTCATTCCATCGAAGAAAATGACACGACGCTCGACTCGCCCGCTTCCACTGCGACTTCACGGCCAGCAGCGAACGGTGCGGCAACTCCGAACGGAAAGGACGTTACCACCGAGCCGAAGGTTTCTTTGTTCGAACCAGCTCGCGAGGACTCTCTCTCCGAGCTCGAACCGTCTGCAGACGAAGCAGCAGGACACGAAGACGATGGCGGCGAGTCGTCGGAGGACGAGCCCCTCGCATCACGCTCGGCTACCTCGACTCCCGCTCCCTCGAACCTCGCTTCTCCCTCCCAGTCTCCGGCGCCCAAACGTCGCGGCCGGCCCCCCGGCTCAAAGAACAAGCAGTACCGGATACCTCTCCCACGTTCACAGCGAGCAAGTCTCAAAGCCGCTGCGAGCGTAACGGACGACGACGAGCGGCGGTCGCCTGAGGCTTCGACGTCGAACGGCGGAGGGAGCGGGAGCTCGACGCCTGCGCCTGCGAGGGCGACGAGAGCCAGCGTCACACTTCCCCCAGGGTATATCTGGGGCGTTACGAGTAACCGGTGGCCGAAGAAAAGGGAGAGGGACGATGGGCCGGGCGCGATGTTGACGACTCCCGCACCGGCCGAGAGTAGGGCTAGCTCGGTTTCTGCTGAGGGGAATGGGACGGTGGAGCTGGATGGAGCGGAGGAGGAAGGGGAGGAAGAGAAGCCGCTCGCCATGGCGGAGGAGAAGGGCCAGGAGCGCGCAAGCGAGGACGTCGAGGAGGATGTGCCGACGAAGGATGAGACGGCGGAGCCCGTCTTGAGCGTGGCGATGTCGCGCGAAACAAGCCTTGATGAGGGGTCTGTGACGCCGGTGCGGACGCCGAAGGGGAAGGGTAAGGGAAAGGGCAAGGGGAAGAGGGGAAAGAAGGAGCTGCCCGAACCTGTCGAGCGAGGTGTGTTTCTTTCCCTGTGTCGCGCTATCCCGCCTGTTGATAGTTTGCATTTGCAGCGAAACGACGGAAGCTCGACACCCTCGACAAGGACGCCGCCGAGCGCCACGCCGCACGCGAGTCCGCACGGCTCAAGTTCCTCGACCAACTCGACGACGAGCTGCGAATGGTCGAGGAACGGACACATCCGCTGCTCGACTTGACGTACAACCGGCTGCGAGAGGAGAAGGCGCAGAAGCTTGAGCAGTTGAAGCGGTATCATGAGGAGCGGGAGAGTGAGCTTGGAAGGCTAATGGAAGCAAGGCTGACGGCTTCTTGGCGGCAGTGGGCGGTGAGTGTTCATCGTACTCTCTTCGCTTGAACCGCTCTTGACGAATTCGCCCGCAGGATCGGAAGGACCGCTCGAGAATGGATCTCTACCTCGAGAATCATTCGTCGCTCAAGAGCCTGATCGCCGAGGAGCGCATCTACCCCTTCTTCCGAGATCACCCTCTCTTCGTCAACCAGCACGACCTCCCTCCAACCGGATACTACCGCGGACCGCAGCGCGATCCGGCCTTCGTCCCTCGCGAGATCCTCCATGCCGGCCATTACGTCGAGCCGCCTCCGCACAACCCGGCGCTCGGCCACAACGCATGGAAGCTGTCGGCCGAGGATATCGAGGCAGACCTCGCGCTCTTCCACGAAATCGAAGACGAACCACCTTTCCCGCACTCGGCCTCGGTCCCGCCACCTCAGCCCGTCGGCAGGTACCTCTTCCCGCCGACGCCGTACTACTACGATGCTGGCGCACCTCCCGCGCCTCCTGCTCCGTCGCCCGCCAACCCTTACATGACCGCAACAGGCTACCCGCCCATGGGCGCGATGCCTCTTCCGTACATGGCGCCTTACCCGCCCTTCTATCCCGGTCCTCCGCCGCCCATGCACCCTTCACACCCGCTCGTTTCGCCAGACGGGAAACTCTCGGCAATACCAGCAGCGCACCCGACCCAGCCTCCGCCTCATCCGTCCTTCCCCTCCTTCGGTTACCAGCCTGCCGGTCTGCCTAGAGAAGCAGTCCCAGCTTCGTTCGCCCAGCCCTCGCCGCCGGTCAAGATCAACAAGTCGCCCAACGTTTCAAAGAACAAGCCCGCCCAGTCGGCAGCGAACGGTTCGGTGTCGGGAGAACCGGCGCAGCCTATGATCAGCAGAATGACGAACGGTCACCACGATGTTTCGTTGGCGCCGCCTAGTCAAAGTCCGTATGGGGCCAGCTTGGCCCTCGCGAACGGCTACGTCGCGTCAGCGTCCAGGCCTCCGTCCTTCTCGCCTTCCTCCGCCCCGCCCAAATCACCAAGCCGGCCGCCAGCGATGTCGCCGCCGTCGACGTATACCGCTCCGCTGCCTGGTGCAGGTCAGCGACCGCCTGCAGATCCTCCTCGCTCCTCCCCGTCATCCGGCCCTTCTTTTGCCCCTGCGCCAAGCATGTCGACCAATGCTCCGCCTGCACCAGCGCCGTACTCTTTCCCTTCTCCGCACGCATCCCAGAAACCGAGTTCTAGCGCTCCTCTCGCTCCCTTGCGCCAGCCTCTCTTCCCTGCATCTCTTCCGACGCCTTCCTCGACTCCGAGTTCGACCTCACCCTCCAACGGCGCGACTCGCATCTCGCCCAATCTCGCCCCGCCCAAGCTTCTATCCCTTTCGCACACACATCGGTCCCCGCCGCGACAGTCGCCAAACATGCCGACCGCCCTTCCACCGCTCTTTCCTCCCGCCTCTGCCCCAGGTGCGACCAAGACGTCGCCGCTGCTTGCGCCGCTAGGCAAGACGGACGCGTCTGTCCTTGCTGGTCCGGCAACAGGTTTGCCGCTACCGAGCTGGCTCAAGCCGCTCAACCAGCCGCAGGGAGGAGGTGGGGGCGTAGCGAACGGTGCAGGCCAGCCGAAGCTGCCGCACGAAGTGCGGGCCCAGCAAACCGGCTCCGTCAATAGCGCGGGAGGAAAGCCCTTCTGGGGTTGAGGTGGAGCTCGCGCATCTTCCACGTTACTTAGCAGCATTTTTCGCAGCATCTTCTTCCGCTTACATTGTCTTCTACGCATTGCATCCTCATCACCACCGCCTGAGCACGTTGTAGCAGTACTTTCCGTAGACCTGACGGCAGCGCATTTGCAGCTCTTGATTACCAAACACTGACATTGCGTCTGAGGTCTCGTCTATCTCGTCATTCGGCCTCGTCTAAGCTGGCCTCCGCGGGCCCTCGTCAACCTGGATCCAGCTCGTCGCGTTCCCTGCCCAAACATCTACGACCTCGCCTGCGTTCCCGTACCCCTCTATCGGCCAAAGCCTCCGCGGCTCCCGCACGTTCGCCAAGTCCTCGCCCTCCGTGTGATCCGACAATCCGAGGTTCCCGTGCTCGTTCCAGCCCCAGCCGTAGACCGCAGCGTGCGTCGCGTCTCCGTCCTTGCTGTTGTGTGCAGAGTGGAATGGTTGTGCGAGTACGAGGACGTGCTCGCTCCCGCAAGCGAGCTGGATGTCGAAGCGAGTCGACAAGTCGGAGGTGGTGGTCGAAGGAAGGTAGAGACGGATTAGACGAAGGCTGGACTGGGAAAATTGGCGGCCCGGAGAAATCATTACCGGGGTTTGTGGCGAAGGCTCGTCACGAGAGGCGAGTTGCCCGTGCGAATTCAGCCCGAAGGCGATGATGAGGGTTGGAGCTGGCTCTTCGGCCAGCTTCGGAGGGGACGCCAGCTCGTGCACTCGAGGTGATAGGACGAGGAAGGTGCTGTTCCATGTACAGCCGACGGCGGCGATGTCGTAGAGACTGGCGTTCGGGAGGATATGCTGGAAGTTGGACAGGGTGAGGAGATTCTGCGATGGCGTCTGGCGCTCAGGGCGACTCGCTGAAGCGGTAGGGGGGACGTCTTCGACGCCATTCGGCGCACTAGCCGGTCCAAGTTGTCCATGCTTGTTTGACCCGAGAAGCAGAACAGTCCGTCCTTCCGCAGCATCTGACAATTGCTGGTGATCGGGTGAGCGCTCGAGGAGAACGGCCGTGTGATCTCGGCCGACTGCGATGTCTACAACAACGTCAGAAGCTGAAGTGGACGAAGGGAGAGGGATTGGTCGAGGTATAGGCGTGATCTTCGGGAGACTAGTCGCGGAGGGTGCGGCACCCAGCTGGTGGTGGCGTGAAGCGCCCCAGCCGAGAAGGTGACGTTCGAAGATCCCAGTGCCGGGTACGGTCGTCTCGATGAGCGCAACGACATGTCGAGGACCTGTCTCGATTCGACGAATCCGGATCCGCTCCTCAACCTCTCTGCCCTTTTCCGATCCCGCCAACGCGGCGGCAAGGTCGACGACTGACGGTCGAACAACTGACGGGCCTGCGCAACCTCGTTCACCCCAGTCGTTCGCGCCAAACGAGAGAAGAACGTCCGAGCCGAGTCCTCCGCGAGGTCGCAGGACGACGAAGCTCGTCTCCCAACATGCCGCAACGAGCTCAACATCGAAATCGGTACCCTGCAAACCAGCCGACCCCGCCACGCCCGCCACTTCGAGCGGTACGAACGAGAGAGCTGGCGGGTCTGCTGGGAGAGACGGTCCGAGTTGCCCTCGAGCGTTGCTGCCGGCCACCCAGAGTCGCCGCCCCCCGTTCACCGAGTGCAAAACCACAAGTGTGTGATTCGCGCCGCACGCGACCTGCGAGAACCGCCGTCCTGGGTCGGAGGTGGGGAGACGGACGAAGTGATGGCTGTCGTCGTCGTGTGCGAGTGCGAGTTGGCCGTGCGAATTGGAGCCGGCACAGAGCAAGCTATAGGCCATCTCTAGCGAGTAGTTCACCCCGTCAAGCGTGTCATCGGGATAGTGCGGGAGGGTGACCCGCCGGAGGAGGTCGTCGGCTCCTCTCGACCCGCTACACGTGCCGCCTTGTCGCTGGAACGCTTGCAGGACATCGCGCTGGCTGTTCAGACTCTCTGATCGGCTACGACGACTGATCACGACCCCTCGCGGCTGTCCTATCCTCCCCACTCCTCATCGCTCGACGACTCGATCACCGACTCCCACACGCCGATGGACACCTCTGGGGCACTGGCTGTGCCGCCGGAGGGACGGCGGGCACTCCCTGAACACGTAGTCGAAGCAGGTGGGACGGATGCGGACACTATGGAGGTCGACCCTCATCCTCTTGGCTCCCTCCCCTCGTCAAGGACGAACCCCCTCACCTTCCTTGCCTCGTCCTCGCCTTCGCGTGCACTCTCGCGCATGTGGGACCGCTTTTCTCCCCCGCCCATGTCGTCGCCCTTCCACCTCCCTCACCCGCCCGCCTTTCCTCCCACCTTCCTCGCCAGATCGGCTCCGCCCTCGTCACCGGATCCCGCCCTTCCCGCAGACGCAAATCCATTTGCAGCACAACGGCAAACTCGCCCGATTCTCGAGCAGCACGACTCGGCGTCACAGCTGTCGTTCTCGCTGCGGAGAGGGAGCGAAGCCGGAGTGGGCGGCCGGTTGCCCATGTCGTCGGTGCGGGAGGAGGAAGCGGTGCCAGCGAATCGGTGGAGGTCGGCGAGCGATGGTTGGGAATCGCCATTCAAGCTCCCGAGTATGCCATGGAAGGGCAAGGAGAGGAACAACCCGCCTCTCGAATCGAACATCCTCGGATACGACGACGAAGCATGCTTCGTAGATGGGCTGGAGGGCAAAGTCGGTGAGTCGACTCGTCAAGCGCGGATGTGGTCGATTGGCGGCAGGCTGACGCGTCTGATTCTGCAGACTTCCTCGCCTCGCTTCCTTCCGAGACCTCCCTGCACATCCTCACCTACCTCGACTTCCGCGACGTCCTCTCCATCAGTCTCGTTTCGCGGCAATGGCGCGTCCTCGCCCTCGATCCGCTTCTCTGGCGCGACCTCTTCCACCAGAACCCTCGCTGGCACATCAAGCCTGAGGCGTACCGAGCGGCCGCTCAGGCTGCGCAAGCGGCACAAGCAGCGGCACAAACAGCGAAGGAGGCTGCCACGGCGAGCCTGAATGGGATTGGCAACCAGCAGGCTTCAGATCGTCCGATCATGCCGAACCTGAAGCGCGCCGCGAGCAGCTTCGGTCGCGCAGGTGCGAAGCGCCTCGTTACCGGTGCAGACAAAGTCTCGCACGGTGGTGCCGTCATCGGTCGCAAGTTGAGCGAGATCGTGGGCGACTTTAGCGGGCTGTCGCTTGTTCCCGGCATGGCCAGCGCACCTTCTTCGCGAGGGCATTCCCGCGCGCCGAGCGAGAATGGAGACGCCATTATGGAGCCGAGCCAGACTCGACCGCCAACACGACCTTCGCCGAATTGTCGATCGACTGGATCGACTCCGCTCCTCAGCCTTTCAACGGCTGGACCGCCCTCTCTATCGACGCTTCAGACTAACGCATTCGCATCGCCTCCCTCCGCAACTCTGTCTCGCAACAATTCGTCGTCCGCCCTCTCATCCCTCACCTCTGCACTCCCGACCACTATGACTACCCCTCGACGAAACTTTGCCGCCCTGCCTCCCGTCACGCCAAGCAGCCCTGCCCCGACGTCCAAGCCACGACTGCCTTCGTCGCCGTACTCGAACGCCGCACGACCTGCCACAGCCGAATTTGACGAGCTGACGGACACGGCAGGCGCCGCATCGCTCTACCTCGACTGGCCGCGGCTCTACCGTGACCGCTGGCTTCTTGAGCGGCGGTGGCAGCGTGGCAAGCCGAGCTGGAGCTGGTTCGAGGGCCATACGGACAGCGTCTACTGTGTCCAGTTTGACGAGCGCAAGATCATCTCGGGTTCAGTGCGCAACTTCCGTTCCCTCCAGCCTCGCAACCTCGCTGACCACCCTGTCGATTCGCACAGCGCGACCAGACGATCCGCATCTGGGACATCGCCTCGGGCACGACCATCCACACCCTCACTGGCCACGAAGGCTCGGTCCTCTGTCTCCAGTACGACTCGTCGATACTCGTCACCGGCTCGTCCGACTCGCGCGTCATCGTCTGGGACCTCGTCGGGGACGAAGCGACGGGCAAGGGAAAGTACGAGCAGAAGATGACGCTTGTTGGACATGCGATGGGCGTGCTTGATCTTTGCTTTGACGACAAGTGGATCGTCAGCTGTTCCAAGGTGGGCTATGGCGACTCGAAGTGAGTACTGGAGAAGCGTTTGCTGATCTGCTCTTACCCGCAGGACACGACAACTCGCGTCTGGAATCGCACTACCGGTGAACTGTACCGGGTCCTGCAAGGCCACCGCGGCCCCGTCAATGCTGTCCAGCTTCACGGCGACCACGTCCTGACTGCCTCGGGCGACGCGCTCATGAAGCTGTGGAACCTGCACACCGGCCAGACGATTCGCATCTTCTCCGGCCATTCGCGCGGTCTCGCCTGCGTCCACTGGGCACCGAGCGGCTTGCACTTCGTCTCAAGCAGCAACGACAAGACGATCAAGCTATGGAACGCCGAGACGGGCGAGTGCGTCCGGACCTTCGTGGGCCATACGGACCTTGTTCGCGGGTTGGCGTACGACGAGAAGAGCAAGATGATCGTCAGCGGAGGGTACGACCGCTCGACGAGGGTTTGGGATGCCGAGACGGGCAGGGAGATCCACAAGTTCAAGAGTCATGCCAGCCTCGTTTTTGACGTCGCGGTCGACGCGAGCCGGATCATCAGGTACGCAGCCCGCTTCTCTGTACTGCGATGGCGCTCTGCAATTGAGCGACGTTCCAGCCTGCATGCTTACGACGTTGACGTTTACAGCTCGTCGCACGACAAGCGCATCCTCCTCATGAACTTTGGCGTCGGGCTGGGCGTCGACAAGTTCGCCTGAACATCCGCTTCACTTTTCTCGCCCGTCTGTACGATTACCGACGTCGCAACACCTCGCATACGGCACTGGACCCGAACTCGCATGATCGCCTTCTTGCTGTCTGGCTCCTCCCTCTTTCGCCATCCTCCCGCTAGCGTCGTTTCTTGCAACTCTCTCGCTCGTTGTCTTGCATCACGGTTAATCGAGAGTCCTAGCGAGCCTTTCAGCGGCAGGAAAACACGCTTTGGCTTCCGCTTGACATTGTCAACTCGACGAGAACAGCTTGGACAAGGTTGTTCTCCACCCGCTCCGCCAGCAATGGTCAAGGGCAAAGCTGCGCCTGCACCTGCTGCACCCTCGTCCAACTGGAAGTCGCTTCAGGCCGTGCGTCCGCTCCCGCTACGTCGTTGCGCCGTCTTCCCCCACTCACTCGCTGTGTGTGCAGGCGATCAAGCCAACAATCTCAACCGGCGCAACTGTCAACGGCACGAACAAGCGCAAGAGGAGGCATTCGAGTGTCGCGTCCGATGCCAGCGCAGTACCCAACATGAGAGACAAGGGGAAGGGCAAGGCGGTTGCTCAGGCTGACGAGGGAGACGCGGTGAACGGGAGGGAGAAGGGCAAGAAGGGCAACGCAGCGAAGAAGCTGGTACCCGTCGACGAGATAATGAAGGGCGGAATAGGGGCTTGGCAGCAGGAGTGAGTCCCGTTAACCTGGATTCCGATTCGAGGAGGGAGGTAGCTGATCTGGCGCATCTTCGCAGGACTGGGCAGTATCTCGGTTCGTAAACACACGGATCAAAATCTACCCAAGGTGCTGACGCTTTCGAATTGCAGCCATTGACTGCGAGATGGTCGGTGTCGGTCCCGAAGGTGTCGAGTCCACTCTCGCTCGCGTCTCTATCGTCAACTACCACGGCTGCGTCATCCTCGACCGCTTTGTCAGGCCGCGAGAGAAGGTCACGGACTACAGGACGTGGGTTTCGGGTGTCAGAGAGGAGGACTTGCGGAATGGTGCACTACTCTCCCTTCGACTGCTTTCGTGGAAGTAGCGCTGACGCGGTTGCGCCCCGCAGCCCCCAGCTTCGCAGAGGTGCAGAAGGAGGTGTCGGCGCTGCTGACGGGACGGATATTGATCGGACATGCCTTGTCGAACGATACCACCGTGTGTTCAGTCATCCCGTCGCTACTCCCAGCCATTTTGACGTGTTGGCTCGCTCGCAGGTCCTCCTCCTTTCGCACCCACGGCATATGACTCGCGACACGTCCAAGTATGCGCCGCTGCAAGGACTCGCAAAGACGAAGCGACCTGGTCTCAAGACGCTCGCCAAGCTCGTGCTCGGTCTTGACATCCAGAGCGGAGAGCACAGCTCGGTACGCCCTTGGAACTTTTCCGTTCCATTGAAGTTGCGCTGATCCCGACGTGTTCGCAGGTGATCGACGCCCGCGCGACCATGGCGATCTACCGCTCGCAAAAACCGGCATGGGAAGACGCGCTGCTCAAGCACTCGACCCCTTCGCTCCTCACCACCACAACTCTAGCTCTCCAGTCCCTCGACTTGTCGAACATCAACCTGACCGGCGTTGGCAAGAAGAAGCAGCAACACCTCGGACTTGCTGCGACGCTGCGGCATGTGCAGAATATGCGGCTCGAGGAGGCAGCGGGTGACGAGACGGGCGAGGACATGACGGAGACGGCACGCATCGAGGCGGAGAAGCGGAAGAAGCGGAAGATCGAGGAGGGAGACGACCTCGTCCTCGGATTCGACTTTACCTCGTCGACCACGACATCGACGACTGTCGTCTCAACTGCGCCTGCGGTTACGACGAACGATCACGTTACGAAGACGGCGAAGAAGAACAAGCCAAAGCCGCGGGTGAAGAGTGCAGGAGGCGCGAAGGGGGGAGGAGGAGCGCACTTGGACCTCGAGCGGCGGCCTGCAAGCAAGGCTGGGTGGTGGGAGGAAGACTGAGTGTAGTGTTAGACTGTTCTTGTTGTTCTACTACGCCTTTGCAGCCTTACGACGGTGGTGGACCCGTTCACTCCTCGCTCTCGCTTCTCTTGCTCTCCCGCACTTCACTCGCTCACGAGGTAAATCTTCCGTCCTCGCATTCGCGCTCGACGAGTGCACCCAGAGAACAGCGCACAGGATGCCCTACCGAAACCAGGTCCCATCCAGCTCTACCGACACAATCCTCGCTCGCCCAGCTCGTCCACCATCCTCTCATCGTTGGCCGTCCCTCGCGCGATGGTCTCGCTGCGGGAATGTGGTGGATGAGTCGGGCAGCGGGCACACGAACTCGTCTGCGTTGAGCGTGCCGACTGTACACTTGATCTGATGCGCGCGCGCACGAGCACCTCACTCGCCCTCGTGGGACCTCGTCGCTGACCAACTTTTCCCTTCCCTTCCACTTGACAGATTGCTCATATCCAGCTCTTCTCACTCGAAGACAATCATCCTCCACTCGCTCGACCACGCCAACCGCACCTCTCGCACGCCCTCGACCCCGCCTGCTCCGTGAGTCTCCCTCCTCGCTCGCTCGCTCGCTCTTCCATCTCGACGGCCCAGGTCCCCCGCACAAGCGAGCAGCGCGCAGAGAGAGACGGGGACATGACTGCAAACAATCTAATTTTTTCCCTGAGCCGGGCTCTGCCTGGCCTTGCTGAACAAAACCTATGTCTTCAACCCAAGGATCCCATCTCTCATGCGTGCGCGCTGCGCTTGTGTGCGCGGACACGGCGGTCGGAGCGGCGGTCGGAGGAGTCGACGGGGGGACAGAAGCACAGCGAGGTTCGTGCCCCCGGCAGAGCACCGTGCTGACCCCTCGATAGTCTCGCAGATTCCACTGCTTCCTCCCATCTTGGGCGGGCCACCCCATACGCTCGCTTGACTGCTCGTGAGTCTCCCTTCATCTTGGGCCGGCGCAATCCTTCGTCGGCGTCGCACGTCGTCTCGCGGCAAAAGATGATACAGCGTACCACATCTTCCAAGATACACCTCCTACCACTTGCTGAGGATATCAACGTTTATTTCTCAAGTTTCAGCCTTATTTGATGCCGCGACGAGACCTTGCGACGGCGACGGCGACGAGGAGGGCCAGCACTGCATGTCCTCGCACGACCACGACCACGAGCTGACTCTCGCTCTCGTCCTCCTCGCACAGATGTCTCCGTCCCTTCTTTCCTGACTGCTCGCTACTGACTTGCTGCCCAAGTTCGGTCTCGCGGACTCGATTATTGCCTCGCTCGGTGAGTTGCTCCTTCTTCTCTCCTCACTCGCTACCCATCCACGGCGGCCGAGACGAAACAATCTACACATATCACTATCTCAGCAATCCTACAACTTGCGGAGGAAACACGTTGTCCTCGCCAGGACATTGTCCGAGCCGAAATCGCGCCAGCAACAAACAGCTCTCGTTTGCGCACGAGGGCGGAGGTACTGACCGCTCTCGCTCTCGCGGCTGCCGACAGGTCGCTCTGCTTACTGCTCCTTTTGGCTGCTCCTCAACGAACGATGGCTCGACGCTGGCTTGACAGGTGAGCTCTCTCTTTCCTTCGGTCGCCTCCCGCTCTCCCTCTCCCGCAAACGATGAAAATGCATCCCGACGGGCGGACTATACTCGCGATGCAAGCCGGCTTCACTGTCGAACGGGCGGACGTACAAACCACCCGGGCTCGCGTCGGTGCAGAGACCGAAAAGTGCTTCAGGACTTCTGATGCGGGTTCACGCGCACCCCAAGCCAAGCCAAGCCAAGCCAAGCAGCTTCTTTGGGGGGCTACGCATACGCAACGTAACGCAGCGCTGACCTTCGGGGGATGATTGTTCTTGCGCACACCCCGCAGATTCGCGTCTCTCTCTCTCTCTCTCTCTCTCTCGCTTGCGTCTGGCAATGTCAAAAAAAAAACTAAAAAAATAAAACAAAACTGGCCAGTATTCCGCGTGCGAGTTGCGAGTTCCGGGGAGTAGAGCGGCCAAGTCCGCTGCCACGGGGGGGGGGGGGACGGAAAAGAGCGAGAGAGATAGATTTTCTTTTCTTCTTTTCTTCTTTTTGGTCGCGCGCGCGGTGCTGTGCTGCGCGACGCTAAGTCTGCCAAGCGGCAGCAAAAGCGAGGGCACACAAGCGAGGGCAAAGCGAGGGCACAAGCGAGGGCAAAGCGAGTCAAGCTAGGCTATAGGCTAGCTAGCTAGCTAGCCAACACACAACCCCTGCCTGCCCAGCTTTTTACTTGACTGACTCAAGCCGGAGCTAGCTAGCTGGCTAGCTAGCTAAGCGAACTGCGCGAACTTGCGAGCCGAGCCGAGGGGAGTCGAGCGCTCGGCGCAGTTGAAAGGGGTTTGCGCGGAGAGGACTGACAAGAACAAAAGCGGGGGCGGGGAGCGGCGGCGGACACACACACACACGACTTTGGATTGATTTTTTTTCGCCTGGTGATCGAGCGGAAGGAAGCAAGCGCGCGCGCGGGGTCGAAAGGAAGAAAGCGTCGGTTCGCTGGAAGGAGCAGCAGCAGCAGCAAGCGGGGGGAGTGTCCGTTCCGTTTCGGCGGCCACTGCCGTCTTCTTCGCTTGGGGTGCGTGGGGCTTGTTCGTCAAGCGAGGGTGGGAAGAAGGTGGCGGGGGCGGTTCGCTGGAGACGGGGAGGCGGCGGGCCCAGAAAGCCGGGCAAGGGACAGAAGAACGCGTTCTCTTCTCTCTCTCGCGTGTGCGGGGGTGCGGGGAGCGGGTTCGGCGAGCGGAGAAGGAGGGCGCGCGTGGGAGAGCCCGAGAAGAGAAGCCAACGAGGGACGCGGTGGACGCGGTGGGGCCAACGGGGGACGTCGCCGCCGGTCTGTGCGCCCACCGTGCGCTGCCCGAGGGAGGCGAGGACCGGGGGACGGGGTAGCCGGAGAGCCGGGGTGACGTGGAGCGGGCGCGAGAGCGGGGCGCGGTCGTCGTCGAGGCTGCGTGGGTGTGCGTGGCTGTCAGCCGAGCGGGGACGGCGTGCGGAAGGGTGCGCGGAACGGGGTGCGGAACGGTGCGCGGGTGCGAAAAGGGACGCGCGGGCGAGTCGGCGAAGGTGCGAAGTTGCGCGGCTGTTCGCTCGGGCAGCGCTCGTTCGCATTCGGCCTCGTCTCGCTGACCGTGCCCGCGCTCTCCCTCGCCCGCTCACCCGCTGTCTGCTGTCTGCTGTCTGCTGCCACGCTGCACCACGACACTGCACCACCCGCACGCGCACTCACACCCGCACACGCACGCGCACCCCCCAGCCGACCCTGAACCCGGTCCTCGTCAACTCCGAACCCGCGCACCCGCCTCCGTCGACCGCACCCCGCCTGCGCCACGCCCCTCTCGCCCCAGCGCTCGCCCGCGACACGCACCCGACGCCAGCACCCGCCAGCACACAGCCCAGCACCCGCCAGCCCGCCCGCCCGCCCGCCAGCCCGCCCGCCCGCCCGCCGGCCGACTCGTCTGCCCGCGCTCTGTCCGGACCGACCCACCCTCGCGCCCGCGTCGCCCCCATGCCGTCGGATCGCTACTACGGGTACGAGGGTGCGCACACGCTCGCTCCCACGGTCCCACGCGCACGCGCTGACGAACCCCCGATGGTCCTCGAACCCCCAGACCTCGCCCTCCTGTGTGAGCATGTCATCTCGTCCCTCTTCGCCGTCGGCCACCACCGCCAGCCCACCCGTGCACCTGCACCGGCGCCGGCGCCGTCCAAGCTGCCCAACGACCAGGCCGCACCCAACCTCGGCGAGTTCATCGTGCGTTGCGTTCCCCCCCCTCGTCGCTCGAGCTTGCCTCGGACGTCGAGCGAGCCCACGTCCGATCGGACGCGCCGGACTGACACGAGCACGCGCACACCAGGCCTACGCACTGTACCGCACCCGCCTGCCGACGTCGATCACGCACCAGGCGCTCTTCCTCCTCAGCCGACTCAAGCGACGCTACCCGTCGGCTCGCGGCACGTCGACCTCGCCCCACCGCCTCTTCCTCTCGAGCCTGATGCTCAGCAGCAAGATCTCGATGGACGACACCTACTCGAACAAGAGCTGGCAGATCGTCGGCCAGGGTCTGTTCGACCTCGGCGAGGTCAACCAGATGGAGCGCGAGCTCTTTGCTTTCCTCGGGTGCGCCGCGCCTCCCTCTCCTCCTCGCATCCGTCGCTTCCCATCCCAGCGTGTTCCCCACGAGAGAGTCCTGTAGGCTGACCCCCACCCCCCGTGTACGCTCGGCCGGCCGCGCAGCTGGAACGTCGTCGTTAGGTCCGAGGAATTGGACGCGTGGGTGCGCGAGGTCGTTGCCCCGTACGAGGCCGAGAAGGAGCTCGCTCTCTCGCTCGCCCAGGCCGCGCAACAGCAGCAGCAGCGGCGAACGATGGAGGACCGCAAGCGCCGGCGCGACGTGAAGGACTCGCAGATTCCCACCCCTTCCCCGTCCACATCGCGCTCGCGCTCGCCCTCGCCCAGTACCCTCCGCCACCGCCGCGCCTCGGACGCTGCGATCGCCCTCCTCCGCGGCAACCCCGCCGCGATGACCTCCGCCGCCTCGTCCTCTTCCTCCTCGTCCTCGTCGACCTACGACGCCGCCCCCTCCCCCGCCTCGTCGTCGTCGCGCTCGTCCCGACGAAGAAGCCGCGCCGACTACCGCGCCGCGTCGCCTTACTCTCGCTCCTCGTCGCGCGCACCTTCGACCGTCTGCTCGTCGTACGCCACCTCGCCCGCACTCAGCCACGGCGGTCACGGCATCAACACACCCGTCTCGCCCTGCACCCCCGCGGGCCCGCTCACACCCGAACAGCACCCCGCCAAGTCGATCGCGTGCCCGTGGCTTCCACCGCACACCCACACGCACCCGTGCGCAGACGTCGTCGCGAACCTGGCAGCGTATGCGGCGCTCAAGGGCGGTGGCGCCGGACCAGCCGAACCACCGTCGACGAAGACGACGACGACGACGCTCACGGTCGACGCTGTCCCGCCTTCCGCACCCGTGCGGTGAGGTTTCCCGCCCTTACTACGTCCTGATCTCGTTTGTTTAACTACGGCTCCCTCGCAAACTTGGTTTTTTTTTTTATTCCTCGACGCCCTATTCGCATTTCTTCGCATCCCAAGGATACCCACCCCCCCTTCCTATTCTATCGTTTTACTACTCTCTCTCTCTCTCTCGTTTCTAACTCTATCCTATCCTATCTCGTTTCTCTCGTTCCCGAGGTTTAGTGTGTGTGCCCTGCTTCCCCCCTCTCTCCTCCTCCTCCCCCCCTCGTCTCTCGTCTTCGCTCCTCGTTCTTTCGTTGTTTTTGTCGTCGGTGTGTCGTACAGATAGAATTTTTAGCTGTCCTCCCCCCTACCTCCTCCTCCTCCTCCTCTCGTACCACCCCGAGTTTTCGGAATAGAATACTTCTTCTCCTCCCACCACCTCGCCACTTCTTCCCAGAGAGAGAGAGGGAGAACCCTCGTCCGGGTCCAAGCGTTACGGCAGGGAAAGGAAAAAAGAAAAAAAAAAAGAGGAAACGTAAAAGGATAGGAAGCGGGGGAAAAAAAAAAGAGGGGGGAGGGAGGGCGCCGCGCGCGCGCAGTACCCAGATTTCTCACGCTGGATTGCGCGCGTCTCCAACGAGTCGTTGTCGGAGTTTTTTTTTTTTTTTTTTTTTTTGCAAGCAGGAAAGAGAAAGAGACGAGCGAGCGTCGGCGGTTCGGCGAACAACCCACACGAGTTGAGGAGTAATCGACGCCAAACACTCGGCGAACTTCTCTTCTTCTACTCTTCTACTCTTCTCTTCGCTGTGTCCCTTTGGTCCCTCCCTCTCTCTCTCCCTCTCTCTCCCAGTGTCGCCATGCTTCGGTCGTCGCCGGCCGGGGCGGAATCGTCTGTTCTTTTCTCCCCCCCCGCCCCCCCCAAGGATATTTGCGCCGGCGGTATCCCGCGTGCGGAACCGAACCCTGCGAACCGTCGACGAGCGGCAGCGGACGAGAGGCAAGCATAGCAATCAAGCAAGCGATCAGCAGCAAGCAGCAAGCAGCATCGAGCGAGTCGTCTCTGGGAACACACACAATAAAAAAAAACGTCGTCACGTTCGAACGAGCCCGTGCGCGATCGCAACCGCGGGTTTCACGCGGACTCGGAGTTCTCGTTTGGCCGCCCTTCAACTAGCCCCGTGGTCGCTGGTCCGTTGGTACGAGCGAGCGAGCGAAAGGGGCCGATGGGCGGAAGAACACGCACGATCCCCGCCGCTGCGGCTGGAGAGAGGCGGTGACGAAAGGAAAGCGAAAGCTCTTTTCGCGAGGAGCCCGAGTGTCCGCGTCGAAGCGCGGGAAGGACCACACCACCCACCACATGCGAACTTTGTCTGATCGTCGGGCGGGGGGGGGGGGGGGGGTTTCGTCCTTGCACTTAGCAATTTTTGCAAACTGGATTCGCGCGCCGGCTGTAGGAAACAGGCCTGTCGAAGCCGATTCGTCCTCGTTTTTCGCTGGACTCACTTCTTCAGGCAGCCCGTCCGCCACGAATAGCTCCTACTGGCGTAGCGTGCGCGGGGACTCACGACCGTGCGGGGGCGTCCGCCACCGTCCGCTGCTGGTTGATCCGCCGCCAGACTTCGGCGCCGAGCGTGAGGAAGGCCTCCCGCGCCTTGCTGCCGCCGCTGCCCTCTGCGCCAGGAAGCATGACGACCGGCGACCCTTCGTCGCCGCGAGCCGATACCGCTGGCTCGATAGGGATTTGCGCGAGCACGTCGAGCGAGAGGGCGGAGCAGGTCGACGTGAACGAGTCTGGCCGGCCAAAGACGTAATGAGGCGTCGACGAGCCGGGACAGAGGAAATGCGACATGTTGAGGACCGCGCCGGTAATCTGAACGAGCGAGCGAGGTCAGGTCGAAATTTCCGCTGAGGAGCGCTGGAGCAGACGCACGGGAATGCCCAGCTTGCGGAACATGGCGACGCCTTTCCGCGCGTCGATGATGGCGACATCCTGAGGCGTCGAGACGATCACGGAGCCTGTCGCGAGAGATGGAGTCTGTCAGCGAGGACAGCTCCTTGCGAAGGTCGAGTGCGGGACGAAGCGGAAGGCGAGAGAAGCGCGTACCATCAACCGTCACTAGCTGTCCCAGACTCAACGTCACGTCTCCTGTGCCAGGCGGGGTATCGACGACAAGCACGTCGAGGTCGCTCCCGCCTGTTCCCGCCCGCCAGTCAACGTCGAACAACAATTGCTGAACCGCCTTCATAACCATCATGCCTCGCCAGACGACGGGCGTATCTGCTGGCGTGTTTGACGGGTCGGAGGGATCGGGCACATTGTTTGGGAGGAGGAAGCCCATGGACATGCAGGGTAGGCCGTGCGCGCGGAGAGGCGTGAGGCGGTTTTCTGTGGACTCGACACACATTCAGTAACGCCGAGTCGCTTTGCTTTGCGACGTTTCGGCACGCACCTGCCGTCAAGACCGGCTCGCCAGCACCTTCAAGACCCATCAATTTCGGGATCGAGGGTCCGAAGATGTCGAGGTCGAGTACGCCGACGCGTGGTCGCCCGCCTCCTGTGACAACCGGTGGTAGTGAGGATAGGGCCAGCGCGAGATTGACTGCGAAAAGCAAGCGAGATCAGCGAAACCTCTTCCCCTAAGACTCGACGTTGGCTCGAGGCCCTCTGCCAGAAATGTCGTCCTCCAGCGCACCTGCTACACTGCTCTTCCCTACGCCACCTTTACCACTTGAGACAACGACGACCTTCTTGACGCCCGGCAGCTTCCGCTTCTGCGGCAGACCTCGCTGCATCCGAGGCATGGTCGGTGGGGTGTCATTGCGCGGCAAGCCCTGCGAAGAGCGGGACAGGGTCAACAAGCCGTCTGAAAACTGAGACAGGGGAGTCTGAGACGCACGAGCGGGTTGTCATGGCTCTGCGCAGTCGACGCCGAGAAGAAAGAGCGAGCGACTGATGAAGCGGCAAAGCTGGGCGACGGCGCGCGCCGGCAGGTACAGGCGGGCAAAGCTGGACTGCTAGAGCTGATCCAGGGCCGTGCAAGTCCAGCTAGCCGAGCGCGAGCCATCCGAGCGAGGTGGTCGAGCGGAAGAGACGATGCAGCCCCTCGAAGTCCTTGCGATCAAGGTATAACGTCGGCCTTCGTTGATTGCAGCGCGAATTCATGGACATCTCAAAAGATGATAGTGCGGACTCAGACGTACGCAACGCCGGCAATAGCGCTGAGGAGCATAGCATCGACCGGTTCTTTCTCGAGCCGCTTGGAGAACTCCTTGAAGAAGCGCATGCCCAGCCTCGTCTGCCTCGCAACTTGCCGTTGTGCATCCTCGTGCACGTCGTCACTCTGCACGCTCGCAGGGTACATGCCGTGGATGTCGAGGCCGGAGTAGTCGATGCGGAGGGAGGCGAGCGACTTGTCCTCGGCCGAGGCGTCGGCACGTTGGCCCTTGGCGCGCTGGTCTTCGCGAATGGCGGCAGCAAACTGCTCGGGCGTGAGCTGGAGAGTGAGTGAGAGGGTGAAGCGGTCGACGCCGTATGAGGCGACGGATTTGACGTGATGCCGAATCACGCCGCGCTGAGGCGCCTCGGGCAAGTCTGCTTGGGGAGATGGTGAGTAGCCATCAAAGACGGCGGGAAGGCACACGCACCCCATGCGATCACATCGCCGTCAAAGCTGAGGACCGGCCAGATGATGCCTGGGTGGTCGAGGACGATGTCGATGCTCCTCGTCTGCTTGATCGCATTGAGGGCGTTGCGAGTTACGGAGACCTTGAACGTATCGAGATAAGGCGAAGTGTATGTCGTTTCGACGGGAGGTAGCGGAACTTTGTAGGTCGTGAGAAACTGTAGGACAAGCGAGGTCAGCGGGGGGGCTCAGCGCAGCAGTCTTCGCACTGGCGGCTCACTTGCGAGACAGGGTAGCTGCACAAACAAGAAGAGTCAGCTAGCATGCGAGAGATGAGCGGCGGCGGACGAACATGATATCCCAGTCGACGCTCAAGTCGTCAGCGATAGTCGCTTCAGGAACCGAATTGGGCGCCGTCAGGCCCTCCGTCGCCTTGCTGACGAGGTCGAAGAAGGGGTTTCCGTCGACGCTGGCGACGTGAAGGTGGAACTCGGGCGGCGAGGTCGTCGTGTTCTCCATGTGGAGGATCAGCAATCGCTTCGGGTGCTGAGCGTCGTAGGCGGACCAGGACGGGCGAGAGAACCAGCCGAGCGAGAAGGCGGTCGCGAAGGTGAAAAAGACGGCGAGGCGGGCGGTAAAGGATGCGCCCCATCGGTGGCAGAAGGGGAGGAACTGTCAAGCGAGACTCGTCAGCAGAATTCTCTCGTGCTAGGAGTTGCGGTGCTGACCATGGGGACCGCCGCATAGCCGACTGCACCGACAAGCGTCGCGATGATGAAGTCGACCGGAGCGTCGGCGCCGAGGCGGCCGGTGAGCGGGACGAAGAGGTCGAGGAAGCCGATGATGCCTTCGACGCCGATGAGGAGTGGGAGGGACTGCGGGAAGAATCGAATTAGCGAGAGACTCCGAACTTGAGCCAGCTTGCGCACCTGGCCAATAACGTAGGTCACAAGGTGAAGGCCAGTCGAGTGACGGCGAAGGACGTAGTCATTGAGGACTAGAGCGAGCAAACTCGATGCCGCACCAAGGGCGACGAGGTAGCTCGAACCGACACCGAGCGCGTGTCCGATGAGCGTGACGGCCGTGTTGTAGACGACCTGGCTGACCAGCGAGGCGTGCTCGATGAGGGCGGAGTCGGCAGCGTCCTGCGCGACCGTGGCGACAGGCTGGCGAATGCGATTCGAGACGAAGAAGTACTGGTAGAGAACGATGGCGAGGAGAGAGGGTGGACCGAAGACGAGGAGAGGGTAGGTTTCGTTGCGGAACCTGCGAAGCGAACTTGTCAATTTGACGGCGGCGGGGTAGGGAGATCGGCACTCACCAGGTCATCGACTTGCCCATGCCGAGGCTGAGAACCGCCGCAGCGAGGTTGGCGCCGACGACGGAGGAGACGAGGCCGCCGAACACGCCAACGACGCTAAGCATGTACACCTTCTTCTCCCTCGCCCAATCGACGCGATCCGTGACGACGACGGCGACCAGGGCAGCGAGGATGCCGTACAAGACCGTAGCCGTCGCACGCGAGTAGACGATGAAGACCTTGCCTCCGAGAGCCGAAAAGAAGATGGTATGCGAAGTCGGCGCGCGAGGGAGGACAGGCGTCGGCCGGGCCGAGTTGCCCATCGTCGTCTCGGGCGAGGTGAGGTATTCGAGCAGGGCGAGGACGTTGTCGCCCATGTGCTGAACCGCGCCAGGCTCGATGGCGTCAGCCGTGTCGAGCATGGTGTGGTAGCGGTAGCTATTCTGCACGAGCGCCATGTCGAGGCCGGTAAGGTTGCCGCTGCGACACGCCATGTCAGCGCGCTGTATGTCTGAGGAGGAGGATGGCACTCACTACTGGACGAACTGCCGGAAGTCGGTACTGTCGACGCGAATCTGGTCAATTCGGCCGGTCACGAGAGGGGCGGACCTGGCTCACTCGGAGAGAATGAGACCGGTCTGGAAGATCTCGCTCGCGATAATCGTTGCATACGGACTTGGCGTCCTTGCAAGCGCCTGGATCATCTCGGGCGAGGTCGCCTGGAAGACGATCTCCTTGCCGTCGGTACCACATGCTTCAAGGTTGATGACGGCGCGGACAGATGTCCTGAGCGGGTGCTGGGTGATGAAGACTGCAGCCAGACGGGTCAGGCAAGACCTTACAGAAGCGAAAGCGGGACTTGCGGTGCGAAGCGTCCTGCAGACTCTCCTCTGCGCCGTTGAAAACTGGAGTGAAGGAGTCAGAGTAAATCTAGCTGGCGAAAGAATCAAGGGACGCACGGAAGATGGCAGCGTTCGTAAGCTTTCTATCGCCGAGGGCCATTACTCGCAAAGTTTCGAGCATGACAGCAACACCGACAAGATCGTCTGCCGCGCCGGGACTAGGTAAAGTCGAGTCGGAGTGAGCGTTGACGAGGACGGCGTTGGCCTTCGAAGCTGGTGTGCCGTCGGACAGACGGACAATAACGTTGGAGATGCCGAAATACTGCACGTCGAGGTCGGGTCAGCTCCTTTGCAACGAGCGCGTTTGGCGGAGCTGCCTCTTACCTTCTTCCACACCTTCTTGTCCATAAAGTCGAAGAGCTGCGCAAGTAGAAGCGCGTAAGCGAGCGAAGCGATAGCCGAAGGAACGTCGCGACGAGGCCTACGTGAGTTCCGTCGCCAATCTGCACGGTAGAATGCAACTCGTTAGCATTCCATCGGACTGCAGGATGGCAGCGAACGCACTTGGTGCCAGACCTCGACCTGCATTCCGCCGTTCGGATGCCTCTGGACGATCTCCTCGCGAATCTCGGCAATCTTGTCTAGCAGGTAATTGTCCGTCTCGACCATCTCCTTCGTCCCAACGATCCTGTATCGTGGAGTCCCGTCACCGTACGCCGCCAGGTCGTGGATGTACCTCATCGCCTTGGACTCGCTGAACACGGGGGCGCCGTCCGGCGAGAAGAGCGCATGCTGCGGTTCGGGCAGGGCGTAATGCAGGTATATGGATACGTAGGTGAAGAGGGTGAGCAAAGGCAGGATCACGGCGAGCGAGGGCAGCAGGCTCCACTGCTTCGAGGGAGATCGCCGAGGTGGGGTCGAAGGAGCGGTCTTGACGAGCTGAACGGCGACGACGCCAGTACCGTCGGCGTCGATGTCGTCTTTTGCCATCCGTGCGATTCTAGCAGCGGCTCACGAGAGTGTGTGAGGGAGCGAGGGGAGACGACAAGTTCAACGAGCGGGTTGGCTTCACGCACTCGACTTCGACACGCTCAAGCATGCCAGTGGGTTCCCAAGGCGGCTTCTATCAACCTACTGAAGCTGACGAAATCACGCCAGGTCAACAGCAACCCGCCATGCCATGTTCGTCGACCTCTCGCCCGTTTCCTCCTCGCTGCATCATGATCCGCCAAACTGCTCCGTAGCTGACTGGCACGTGCTTGTCTGTTCTGTGTTTGTCTTCACGACCTCCTACTACGGCCCCAGCCTGAAGCGTGCCAGATCCAGTGCGTCCTTCTTTTCCTCCGCTCTCTCACCCGTCAAGACTGACAAGCCTCTTCTTCCTCCATCAGAAACTGCATGATCTCCAACGCCTACCAACAAGAAAAGTGTGATTCGGCCATCCGGAACCTCTACGAGTGTTGCGCGCAGTTCTACGACAAGAAGGGCGACAAGGCAGAGCCGCCAGACGCTTGTCCGCTGCCTGAGATCCTGCAGCGAAAGTTGAAGGACCTCGGGATGCGACAAGCACAAGGGACGTAGACGGTGCAAAGGCGGGTTCTCAAGTCAGACGCTCCGTTCGACCGGCGAGAATTGCTCAGCTTCCGAGTCTCGCAGGCTCGTCGATCTGAGGGAGAGGCAGGCAAATGGACGGTTGCTCGAGGGACAGAAGTAACGCTACGCGAGACGAGATAAGGAGGAGACAAGGACAGAAAGGAAGCAACAGGAAAGAAAGGAGAGAGAGGGGGAGAGAGGGTAAAGCTATATGAGACGAGAACGCTCGGAGAATGGGCAATGACGGGCACAAATGATCGACTGATGATGGGTATGCAAGCAACAACGAATTGGAAGAGAAGGAAGAGGAGTGAAAGTGGTTATGAGGACACGAGGCGCGAAGGTCGGGTATACATGGGTGGTATGGACAGACGCGATAGCAACGGTAAGAAGGAGAGTGTTGGTGTTCACCACATGGCGTGCGGGACACCTGTCCCAGGGCTCGGCCACGACGAGCTCGTCGTCCTGCCTCCGGCGCCACGACGACCGAAGTGGTCGCTCAAGTCGGCGTCGTACAAGTCGCCCCAGGCCGGGCTGTCGGTCGTGGCAGTCGAGCGGTCCCAGCTCGCGCCAGTCGCGAGCGACGGCGAGAAGCCGAGCGGTACGCGACCCTTTGTATTGCCGGGCGTCGACAAGGCCGCCTGCAACCTGGCACTCGGGGTACGCAGCTGATACTTGGCCGAGCCGAAGATGGTCGCGCCAGTATTAGACGAAGGAGGAGGTGAGCGGAAGGGGTCAAAGTCCGAGTTGGCGAGCGCGTTGACCGAGGGGAGGAGGCGGGTGCCAGCCGCACGACCCGTCGACTTCTTCTCCGGGTCGGCGCGAGGCTCAAGCTTGTCCTGGACAGGCGACATCGGCGTGCGAGGACCGCCACGGACAGACGAGATCTGTAACGTAGACGCGTCAGGAATGTGTTGCGCAAGAAGGGAAAGGACGGAGACGAACCGGACTCTGCGTATGCACCAAAGCAGTCGGGGAAAGCATACCGTGCAAGCTGCGATCGCCCTTCTCACTGTCGGTCCGCTGCCTCTTGCGCGAGCTGCCGCCAGGGAAGATGTGAGGGGCGGGCAGGAACGACGCCGACGACGAACCAGCCGTAGGCGAGCTTGACGTTGCGACGGAGAGGAGCGCCGCAGCGGCCCGCTCGCCTGATCGACCGGCGATGATGCCGGGCGCTTCGGGCGAGGCGAGGAGTGCGAGAGCGCGGTGGTTCTGCGCCCCTGAGTTTCCGTACGAGAGAGGCTGGTATGGGCCGGCGAGGCGGTGGTAGACCGACGTCGGAGGCGACATCGTGACCGAGAGGAGCGGCTCGTGGAGGTTCGGGTAGAGCGAGTGCGACGACTGGAGGCGGGGAGGCGACGCAGGAGGAGCCGAGAAGTCGCCAGGTGCCGAGCGCGAGGCGAGCATCGGTGCCGATGCAGTGCGCTCGAGGGCGACTGGCGGCGCAAGACTATACGCGCTCTGCTCAGCTGGTGCGCTGACGGGCGCAGTGTGTTCGAGACAACCGAGGGAGGAGTGCGAGCGCGCGAGCGAGGCAGGCGGTGCGAGCGACTGCTCCGGATCGATGCGCTGGACCGACGCTGCCGATGCCGAACGAGTAATGCTGTAGGTGATCTGAACCGGCGGCTGTAGCTGCGTCGGGTGCGAGGGAGGCGACATCGCAGCTGGCGTGAGCGACCTGAACGAGGTGACCGAAGGCGTAGGCGAGAAGGCGGCGACCGAGACGGGCGCCTGCACAGTCGCCTTTTGAGCCGACGACGTGCGCGAGACGACCGTCGGATCGGGCGAACCGCCGCGCGACGAGACGACCGACGGCGTGACTTGGCGAGGAGCGGGAGCGGGATGCGCCGAAGTCGCGGCGGCGACGCTCCTAGCCTTGCTCGACCTCGGCGGCGTCTGCGAGTCGCTGCCGGACGAGCCCGACATCTGCTGCTGGCTGCTACTCCCGCCCTTGGTCCTCTTCCTCCCCGGGGCCTGTCCCGCCTTGCGCACAAAATCGCCATTGACGAACTGGTCCTCCGTGCCCGGCTTGATTGCCCACAAGCACCCCTTGCCGGGGTTGTCAGGTCCGCGCGCAGTCTTGATGAAGCACGGGTTGAGCGACAAATTGTGTCGGATAGAGTTCTGCCATCCCGCATCGCCCTTCTTGAAGAAAGGGTACGTCTGCATGATCCAGACGTAGATGTCGGCGAGCGCCATGCGCAGGTCGGGCGTCGAGAACAGCGCTTGGCCAATCAGGGCGGCGTACGAGAAGGGCGGCTTCTGCTGAGCCGTCGTCGGCGGCGGAACGAAGATCGGGTAGGCGTCGTTGCGGCGAGGAGGGGGACGCTTGTTATCACCGCCGACGGTCGACGAGCTGTCGCTGCGAGGGCGTGCAGCGGGTCCAGGGCTCGAGCGAGAGTAGCGGGCCGGGATGTACTCAGAGTGTTGCGACGAGGCGGGCGAGGAGGACGGGATGGCGCCGTACAGGAAGTCGGGAGCCGAAGCGGGGTGCGTCTGCTCGGCGGCGCTGGCAGGTAAAGCATGTAGGCGCGACGTAATCGAGCCGCGCTCCGATGCCGCAGGCGAAGAGTCGCAGAATGACGGCGCGCGCATCGAGAGGGACCCATTTGACGGGCTTGGCGAAGTCGGCCCGACGTCGTTCATGCTCGAGAAGGCGGTCCAACGAGCTCGCTTGACGGCCGAGTTCTCTTGCGACGAGCTGAAGATGTCGCGCGAGCGGGACGCGCCGCCGGACGAAAAAGGCGAGGTGTTGCGGCGGTACGGGCTCGAGAAGACGTCGTCGACGACCTGCGCAAGCGATTCAGTGAGCACGATTCGTAAGAAGCGATTGAAGCGGGACTCACAATGTCCGACGAGCGGTCGACCTGTTTCCTCGGGCTGAGCGACTTCCTCCCCGTCAACTCATTCGCCTCAAGCTCATCCAATTCGCTCCTCAACAACCTCGCCACATCAGGCGAAAACAACACGCTCGACGCCGGCTTGGACGGGCGAGGGCTTATGAGCGCATGCTGAGGGTAAGTCTTGCGCACCGGCGAGGCGGGTGAAGCGTCTGCGAACGTCGGGGTCGTCTTCGGCTGCTCGGGGACGGGCTGGTGACGCTGTTCGACGGCGGTGTCGAGCATCTGAGCGGCGGCGGCGGAAGAAGAGGGTTTGGGAAGGCCGGCGGTTGAAGGCGGGACTTCGACTTGCGGGACTGTCGCTTCAGGCGCAGCAGCCGCATGAGCCGGCTGACTCTGCATGAAGCGGTCCATCATGCCCCTCTGACCCTGCACCGACGGACTCGCGTCCTGCGCACCGGGCGCAGCCGCACCAGGCAAGCCGGCGTCCCTCGGCGTCCCTCCGACCCTCCGCGACGCTAGGGCGCTCGCGATCCCAGCTGCCGAGTCCTCCTCACTGCTGCTGCTACTGTCCTCCTGCGCCCACTGACGGACCGCCGCTTCGCCCGACAAGCCCTGATCGCGCTTTTGCCGCTTAACCGAGCGAGCGACGACATCGTCGAACGCCGAGCGCGGTCGCGCGCGAGTCGCAGTAGACTCGGGCTCGAACGCTGCTTGGAGGCCGTTCGAAGTAGTCGGCGTGCGAGAGAGAGATTGTTGCCAGGGTACGGGAGCTTGGGCAGGAGAAGCGGCGAAGCTCATCGATGCGGAGGTGAGGACGGGG
This sequence comes from Rhodotorula sp. S30-09, assembly GCA_023628235.1. Taxonomy (NCBI): domain Eukaryota; kingdom Fungi; phylum Basidiomycota; class Microbotryomycetes; order Sporidiobolales; family Sporidiobolaceae; genus Rhodotorula; species Rhodotorula sp. S30-09. The sequence continues at coordinate 166,738 of JAMALD010000027.1, read as the reverse complement.
CTGACGGACGACTGGGGGTGCAAGTCGACGACGCGGTGCGAGCGCGGATCGTGCGGAAGGGCGGGAAGGGAAATGGCTGCTGCGGCAGAGGCACCGGACGGGTCGGTGCGGAGGAAGCGCATGACTTGCTGCTTAGCCTCCTCGAACTGGTCCGGCGTGATGCCATGAGCCTGTGCAAGCGCAAGGGCGTCGACACTGTCGAGCGCGGGTTGGACATTCGCAGACAGCGAAGCGCGAGACGCTCGACTCGCGCGTGACGACGGTGCTGGGACCGATGCCGCAAGAGCGATCGCCTCGGCCGTCTTCCTCGTCGTCCTTGACCTCATTGGAAGCTCAGGAAGCGCCTCGTGGTCCGATTCGGCAAAGAACGACGAATTGTGACCGCTTCCGATCTGGGGCGACGAGTCGAGGAGGCTGTTCGACGAGGTGCGGATGCGCACGCTACGCCGCGGACCTTGCTTGCCGTTCCTTGTGCGGTATGTCGCGCCGTGGCGGTCGGAAGGGGTCGCGATCATGTCGGTCGACGGAGACGAGGACGCGTCGAGGTGAGCATGGCGGTGGACGAGGGCTGGGGTGGACAGGCCGAAGGCGGAGGAAGAGGGCGGGGCGGGACTCGACAATGCTCGTGATGGCATCGCTGGTCGAATGGAAGGCTGGCGACGAGGGTGAACACGCAGAGAGTCGGTTCGTCGCGGAGATTCGAGCTGAATCGCAGGCAAGTGATTAGCTCCGTCTGTCGGCCGTGCGAGCCCCGCAAGGACTGTGCGGACGCACCAGTACCTCAAATACCGTCTACAGGGGCGCGTTTGAGCCGCGGAACTGCAAGGACGACGCGCGACTCGCGATATGGTGCGCGACAATGACGCTGTGAGAAAGGGAACAACGAGTCAGCTCGCGTCGTCCCGCGGCTTTGAGGGCACGTCGAAGGATAGAGGAGACTGCAAACGCACTCAGAGCACACTCTGTACGGCGCAAGCGACAAGAAACGCGTGCGATGGAGGCGAGTCGGGGCGTGAAGGGGAAACGGGGAAGGGCCGGGCTTGGAGGGCGGCTTCGGCGCGGTGTGCTGCCACAAGTCGATGCGCGAGTGCTCTGCGCGCACTGACAAGCTCCTGCACTGGCTGCTTCGATGACCCACGACTCGCGCGAGGGTGTATGGGCCGATCACAAGTGAGGGGGGACTGAGAGTCGTTCCTGCGGGTGTGGGCGGGGCTGGCGGTAGTCGGGTGCTAGGTAATGAACAGCTGCGAGTCCAATGAGCGTGTGTGGCAGTCGCCGTCGTCCAGCTGTGACGAGATGAGCGGGTTGGCGAGAGGAGAGCCTCGCCCGAGCAACACGAGACGCGACTTGCGCAAGTTCAGGTGACAGCATTCGCGCAGGATAGCGGCCACCTACAGTCGCAACTCGTTCTACGACTCGAATGACACGTTCAGGCCACCTGACTCGCTCAGGAGCATGTCCAGCGAGCGAGCGAGGCAACCCCGTCACGTTGCGAACGGTGTGCTCCTCACGCTCGCTCTGTTACAGCTCGTTCAACGTATCAAAGCTTGCGACTGCCTGAAGATGACGCATGATAATCCCTGATAGGCGAGCGGTCGTGTGGAAGACAGGGCAAGGACGCTTGTTCTCCTCCCTCGCCGTCGCAAACGCCCGCTTGCTTGTCTGGAGACGCAAATCGACCTGCCTGGGGCTCCAAATAGCCGAGACAGCTATGTTGTGGGCGAAGAAGAGAGCACAACCTTCGAGCGCGACGCCGCCGTCCGAGCCTCTCCTGCTCGACGGGCCTGAGCACCTGTCAAACTCGCGCTCTGTCCCCTTCAGTAGCGTCGCAGGCGCCGCTCCAGACAAAGCGAAACGCTCCCTTTCTTCCCCTGAAGCAGGGGGAGCTTTCGACCGCTCCAGGGTTGACTTCCTTCCTCCTCCTCCTCTCCTCCTCCGCGCCTTGTTCCGCTCCTCCGACGTCTCTTCGCTCGCCGGCTGGTCCAGCGACCCTTTCGTCTCCTTCCTCTTTCATCTTGTTCGTCCCTCAAGCCCCAATCTCCAGCGCGTCGCAGGCCGACTCCGTCAACCTCCTCTTCTCCTTGACCCCCTCACAACCTTTCACTCAAGCCTCTCCGCCCTTCCCTCTCCTGAGCTTCCTCGTCATGCTCCGCCCCTCTCCTCCGCTCAATCCAATCTTCATCCTCATCCCCACTCTCGTGCTCATCCCTCCTACTCCGCCGCCGCCTGCGACGCCTCGAGTCGTCAACTCCGTCGAGGCCGATACCGAATGCGAGGCCGTTGAAAGGCACGTGGGGAAGGTCGACTGGCCGTTTAGCGGGCTCGTGGTGGTCCAGGACATAGGCGAGGCGAGCGAGATCAGCTTAGAGGTGGTCGCTTCCGTCAGCAGCCAGCAGCCTCGACACCCCACCATGACTCGTGCGGCACAGGCTCAAGCAGTCGTCGTCAGTAAGAAGAGCAGGTGGAGGCGGAAGGGCGAGGAACGAGACGAGCACACAAAGCTCGTCAAGGTAGACCGAAAAATCGAGTTGGCGATGCTCGCCCTGGGGTTCTAGCGTCCATCCTCACCTCTCCTGCAAGACAATCAATGGTGTGGCTGCAAGCTTGCCGAACGGCGAGCGTTCATTGCAAGACGAACGGCTTGAGCCAGCCGTCTGCTGCTTCGAACTGGTCGGCGAGGTTGGGTGCGATGGCGGGTCCGGCGGTCGACTGGCGGAGCGAGCGGACCGCGAGCATGATCTGTGCGACCAAGCGAGTGGCACGTTAGTCCCGCACAAAAGAAAGCGGGAGGGGAGAGAGAGGCAGAGAGTATGGAAACGCACCAAGTTCCAGAAGCGGAATCCGCGCTCGAGTTCGGCCCTGACGCTCTTGACGTTCGTAAACGCGCCCTGCAACAACCCAAGCACCTCCTCCCTCGCCGCGCGGACCTTCTCCTTCTCCTCCACGGACAATGCGCCCTCCCCTCCGTCTCTGACGAGCGACCGCTGGACCATCTCAAGTCCTCCCGCCATACTCGTGAACGCGTCCCCGTACGCCTTGAACAAGATGCCCATGCCCGTGTTTGTGTCGGTCTGGAACGGCAAGGAGAAGGCGACGCCGAGGTAGTCGTTGTACGAGCGTTGAGCGTCAGAGCGGAGGAGGAAATTGACGGCGACGGCTTCAATGAGCGTGCGCATTGAGCGAGAGGTAGCGCGGATGAAGGAGTTGAAGACGAGGAGCTCGCGCGACAAGGGGCCGTTCCAGGCGCCAGGCTGCGGATGCGTGAAGTTAGCGAGTTGCGGGCCTCGAGGCGGGATGAGACAACTCACAGTGAAGACGAGGGGGACGATGCTCAGCACCCGCATAACGAGCAGCATACTCCGTTTGTCCGCCTCGGTCCCGCCAAGGTTCGGACCGCCCGAGTATGGCCGCGTCCCGATGCGACCGTTGTGCAGGACATTGGCGCGCAGAAGCTCCATCGCGAGGAAGAGCGGCTCCTGGAACTTGTCGTTGACCTTCGAGTTCTTCATCGCGAGGTGAAGCGCCGCAGCGTGAGGGGTGTGCTGGTGCGCTGAGGTAAGGAAGCTGCGTACACGATGCGTCAGCCAGGTCCATAGGCAGCGATCAGCGGAGACCTACGATCGTAACTCGAGGAAGCGCCAGAGAGTGTTGGCGACGATCTCGTCCTTCTTGTCGAGTGGCTGCAGGCGTCCTTTGTCAGTACCATCGCTCTTCTCCAGCTTGAACTTCGCTCACTCGGTCCGCATTCTTCGGCACGATTGTCCGCTGCGCCAGGCTGGTCGTGCTCGTTCCGCCGAGACACAGGCAAAGGTCAATGGTGGAGGACTGCGAGGGTAGGCTTGTCAGCGAGCTGTTCGAAACGGAAGAGTAGTTCGTGCGCACAGCCTGTCTCCGCAGCTCGTCCTCGATGTGCCGCGCACCGACGTTCCACTTCGAGACGCTCTCGATGAACGCCTGGGTATGCGGCGCAGCGTGCGGGATGACCGTTTCGGCGCCGGGTTGGAAGTAGTAGACGGCCGAGACGGGCTTCTTGCTCCACAGCGGGTTGAGGACATTGCTGATGAGGGCGAGAGAGACGCATCGCGGCGACTGTGGCAGCTCGTTGAGAGACTTGATGTACCGCTCGTACTCGGGTGTGCCGCCGCAGAGAGGCGTCTGCTCGATAACCTGGCCTGTTGCGAGAGGGGAGATAACGTGCGGGGCGACGAGGCCGCGGAAGACCTGGTAGTACACCTCTTCAGGGAAGTGTGAGGAGAAGATCTCGCCGAGGTCGACAGGGACGTCTGCGGAGGTGTAGATCTGTGGAGGCTGGTGCTGGTGAGAGTTGGGGCCGAGCGGTGCGGGTGGAGGAGTGACGAGCGGGAGAGGGAGAACGCGGCCTTCGTGGGCGACGAGGACGAGCGAGAACTTGATCATGGCGCGTGAGCGGGCGAAGGTATCGGCGTAGTTCGACTGGTAGACAGGGCCAAAAGTCTGGTGTGCGAGGACGGCGTTGACGCCGGAGCCGCGCTGCTTGATCGCTTCGACAACCGAGCGGAGGTGGAAGCCCTGAGGGTCGATGGCGGGGAAGGTAGGTGAGCCGTCGAATCCGGCAAGCACGCAGAGTTCAAGGAACTGGTCAGAGGTGAGGTTCATAGAATCGAGGAGGGCGGCTTTGGAGGCGAAGGAGATGGTCTGGCGGTCAAAGTCGATGTCGAGGATGATGCGGTCGAGTCCGTCGAACATGAACAGCTCGTTCGCGCCGTAGATCGAGTGAACGTAGGCTCGCTCGTGGCGCTCAAGGTAGGCGAGCTGCGCCCATGCAAGGTATGGCGCGACGACGAATTCGGTCGAGCGCTGCTTGAACTGACGCAGGACAAGGCGGAAGACGTCTTGCGGCGGGATCGAGCTCGATGAGCCGAACTCTGTTTGTGCCTGCGACAAGCGACCGTGCTCGTAATGCTCCCACGCCTGCCCTCGCCGCCAGCTACGCTCGTCATTCGGAGAAGGTCGCTCGCGGTCGAGAGGGTTGATGCCGTTGAAGACAATGACAGGCTTGATCCCAAGCGACTGCAGCGTGTGCATGTTTCCCTCAATCTATTGGCGATGATGGCATAAATGAAGCAGTTAGTCCCGCTGTTCACGCGCACGAAACTTGACCCCTCGTCGAACAATCTCGTTCTGAAGGCCACACTCACCTCCGTCGCTAGCGTCAAGGGCAGTCCACCGATCGCAGCGGCGAAAGCATCGTGCTTATCCAGCGGTTCACGCAGGCTGAGCAGTTTGCGGAGATAGTGATGGGCGTCAATGCCTAGTCGAGTGCCGGCGAGCGCCAGGAGTGGGCACTCCTTGACGAGACCGCGCTGCGGGCAATATAGAGAGACTGTCACTCTAGCGGTGCCCGCCAAAGCGCTTGAACAAGCTACGCACCTCTGCAAGCCAGACTGCATCGAGCGGAGTCGCGAGGCGGGGGAAAGGGGTGTCAGCGGTGTGAAGGACGCGCTTGTTGCCTGCGAGGCGTGCACGCGGTAGCAGACGCGTCGAGACTGACCATCGAGCCCGCGAACAGGCATCTTGCGCGAGTGAAGCGAGATGGAGCGAGGGAACAACGGACGATACCCTCTTCAAGAGAGCGGTTCGCGACGATGACACGCTTGGCACGCTCTGATGGACGATTGTGACAGTGGATTGCAGCGAAATGGCCATGTCGATTCACCTAAGCAACACGGACAACGAGGCGACGGAGACGGCAGGGTATCCAGCGCATCCAGCACGAGGAGAGAGAGGGCGAAGGAGGGCGGAAGCGGTGGACGAGGGGCAATATGGGTATCGGCGGCGAAGAACTGGATGCTGCTGCCTGGCGTGACGGGAGAAGCCTTTTGCGCGAGAGAACGAAAAGGTGCGAGGGTGCGAGCGGCGAGCGTGTATGTTCAGTCGCGGACGAGTGCCGAGCGCGGTGGCGGTTTGTTGTGGCCGCCCTTCAGGAAGAAGCGGAAGCCTTCGTAAGAGAGCCCTGCATAAGAAGCGTTCAGTGCCGAGTTGAGCGAGAGAAGCGGTAAGGGACGCACAGCACAACGCGTTGCTAGGCATGTTCGTCAAAACTCGAGGCGTCATGCCCCTCGCGAACCCTCCCAACCCTTGCCGTTGGTAGATAATCCGGAATGCGTCGCCCATTCCGCGCGCGTTGCGTATTTGCTTGTCGTCGGACAACCCTCGTGTCTGCAGGAGCGTCTTGCACACGTCCAGCGGCGTTGTCACCGCTGCCGCGACTGCTCCTGCGATACCGCCGGCAGTAACGTGGGTGATGGGAGAGTAGGTGTTGGCGGGGTTGAGCTTGTCCCTGCGAGAGGTTGGGCGTCAGCAAGAAAGCAGGGGGAGAAACGATTAAGGTCGACGCACTTAATAAACTCGTACGTGGAGAATTGGACGGCGGTGAAGGGGACGGTCATGGTAAGGGTGGTAGGGTAGGAGACGTAGAATGCGGCGAGTCCTTCGGTCTTGTAAACTGTCCGGAATGTGTCGGCGACAGTACGGAAGTTCGAGCCGTGCGCTTGCATCCGTTGCTTGACGACTGTGGAAGTGGGTTAGCGGCGTACCGAGAACGCGCAGCGAAGGCACGCACCATCGAACGGGTTCATCAACGCATCCGATGTGATCGTCGCAACCGCTCCCGCACCCGCCGTCGCCAGGAACGAGTACCCTCCCTCGTTTCCGCCCGCCAGATCCTTCGCCAGCTCGTACATGCCAAAGTAGACGGCATGTGCGGGTCCCGCGCCCAAGATGACGGACGCGACACCCCGCCACATCCGCTTCGTGCCTTCGGTCGTCGAGATCCGTGTGAAGGCGTCTGACATCGACGCGTAGGCGGCTGAAGGCGATGTGCTAAGCACTTGCATGCGGGTCTGTCGAAAGGAACAGGTCAGTACGCAAGTACGGGTTCGATTTGGCTCGAAAAGTGACAAGACCTTGATCATGTCAACGGGAAACATGGCCGCATGTTCCGCGATGCCCGCGAGCGAACCCGCAAGCATGTTGATGGCGAGAGAGTCGGTGCTAAGACCTTCGTAGTCGACTTCTTCGATGGCCTCCATGTTATCGAGCGAGGGGAGGAGTGGGGAGGGGAGGGCAGCGATATGAGATGCTGGGATAACGGGGGGGATGGAGTGAAGCCGCGAGAGTGCTAGGACTGCACAGGGTGCGCGAGAAAGGCCAGACTGCGCAGGGGAGATAGGTCGGAGTCGGTGATGGACTGCTGCGTCGAGAGGCGAGGGTGGACCTGTGTGAGCGGCGGGGGAGAGTCAGTATCGCAAGCTGGCTTGAAAGGAGTCCTTTGTTCCCTCGACGGGCAGCACTTATCCCCTGCATGTCCCTGTAGCGCCAGCGGAGTCTCTCCTGCATGCGCGAAAATGCGAGGGATGCCTCTGCCACCCATCGCCGCCTTCCGGTGCATCCTGAACCCCTTGAAGCGCCTTATATCGAGCTCCTGAGCCATTCTGCGGCGTGCCCGACCGTATCACAGGCGAGGCTGGGTCGATGCGTCTGGCGGCGCCGAGGTCGAGCGGAGGGGAGGTGGATCAGGCCGCGACAGGCGGAGACTCACAGTGCGAGCGGATCAGAGCACACTCTGGCAAGCACACACTCCGACGAGCGCAAGAAGCAGACCCAGCAGTGGGAGGGAGGCGAGGAAGCAGCAGGCAAGCGTCCGGGCAAGAGAGCGAGCCGACTCGGAGACTTTTTCTAATCAATCGCGACTTGCGATGGTTCAGACCTCTCTGCACGGAAGCGTACGCGCGAGGACTCTCGCGAGCGGATGACGGTGTGATGCTGGTATAACAGGCGCTCCTATGAGGTGGCCCGAAAAGAGCAGACGCAGTCCGACCTGTGTGCGGGAGACAAGAACGACGAGGCAGAGACGGTAATGCGACCAAAGCGAGCGTGGCGAGATCGAGATGCGAGTGCCGGAGGAAGTAGGCAAAGAGGCGAAGGAGTGGGCGGGTATGGAGGGTTGCGGGCTTACAAGCCGAGCTCCTTTTGCTTGGCGGCAACCTCGTTATGGAGAAGGATGCTGCACAGATTGTCAAGGTCAGCACAGGCGGGGTGAGAGTGTGCCGGCGAAGGGGTCGAGGCAAGACGCACTCCTCCTGCTCCCAAGGGTCTGCAAGAGCGATTCGAAGGGTCAGTACCGTCGTCTGAGCTGATGGGACATGGCGAATGTTACGCACAGTCCACCCAGACATCAGGGATGTCGTCGCCTGCAAAATACGCGACGTCGTCGGGAATCGACGCGCGCTTCTCCTTCAGCTTGTTGTGGACTGCGCGGACAATTCGTTCAGGGGTCAGCCAAATTAGCTTGTAATGCGAAACTGATTGACAACGCACCGACGAAGATGGCGAGCTTGGTGGGCGGGAAGTCGGCCTTCTTAGCCTCGGGCAGCTTGTCGAACTGCGCCTGGATGTCCTTCTTCAGCTCAGAGACGGCGTATCCGAGGGTCGTCCGGGAGTCGTCGACCTCGTCCTGCAGGTAAGAGTAGTGTGAATCGCCAAAGGCGGGAGATTCGGTACACTTGAGCGAGAGTTGGAATACGCACGACAATGAGAATCCGCCTGCCAACCAGAGGCCTGTTTCCGAGCGTCGAAAAGTCCAGCCACTGCGTCCGGATAACCTCCTTTCCAAGCTTCTCCTCCGGCGCCAAACCGGCCGTGCCGTCAACCTCGTCAACCTCCTCGTACAGCGAGAGACCGATAGCCTGGATGGGAATGTTGCGGCGCTTGCCGTCGGCGCCCGAGACGCGCTTGAGGAAAGTGCGGAGAACGCGAGCTGGGAAGAAGCTGGACGAATGAGGGCGTCAGAAAGTGCTTCGTCGAGCGGTCGAGAGACAGCATGTCACTCACCCTCCGCCTCCAATTGCGCTGGCAGTGAGTCGAGACAGAGAATTAGCATCAGACGACGTTTGTCTAGCAACGAAGCATGCGGAGAACGTACACCATGATGTCAGGGCTGTCACGAAGGAGGAGACGGGAAATTAGCATGTCTCCTCTCCGCTCCTTCCAGCGCCGGGAGAGATTCTGTGTGCCTGCAGTGCTCCGCATCAGACAAGGAGACACTCAACGCACTCGAACTCGCTCTTGATCCGCTGCGCCGTCTTGCCAATCGTGACATGCATCTCCTCGTACGTGATCCTCTTGTGACCGTCGTCGACGTTGGGCAGCGCGGCATGTCCCCCCATCGTGTCGGCTGGTAGTTTAGGACGGCGGAAGAGGATGTAGCGGGGCGTTCGCGGACGGGATGCTCGTAGGGAGAGCGAGTGAAGCGAAAGGCTCGTGAGACGGCGGCGGGAGCTGCGGGAAGGATTGCGCTGGCTAGGAAGCTATGTAGGCGGTCTGGTTAAGTACTCGAGGCGGTTCTTGCCGTAGAAGAGCGAGGTGCGACGGCGAGGTGCTGGTACAAGCTCAGCGGAAGCTCCTCTCGCAGTGACCGCTCACCGCTCGACCTTCTGGCGAGCTGGCAGGATGTCCAATGGATCTGGCGTATTGCAGAGATTCGTTCGCCGTTGCAACCCGAAGGAGCGCGGATCGAGCGAGATTTCGCGGTTCATGCCGGTTGGAGATGAGAGCGAACCCTCACGGCGCGTTTACGGAACGTTCCACTCCGTGCTGCTCGACGAGGACGACGCAGATAGCGCACTAGTGACTCCGCTACACCGCTCAACTCGAGTTGTCACCGCCGACGCCCGCTCCCTTCGTCCCTCAACCGACGACCTCTTCGCTCTCGCCTGCTTGCTAGGTCTCTTGGAAGTCCCGACCGTTACTACCAGCGCATCTGAGCTGCTCTCGCATCGCCAATTTGTCTGTGCGCTCCTGCGCACCCGCCTCCTCCTCAATCGCTTCGAACATCAACCCTCGGTGCGACAAGAAGGCCCGCGCGAGAGCGTTTGATGACTGTACAGGGCGAGCCGACGATCCACCATGCAGCTGCGACATCCTTAGCCGTCAGCGCCAGCTCGCACGGAGCGTCGACATCGGGTCCTGTGGGGAGAAGCACTGGACAGACGGAACTCGACTTTGAGGACGGCCCGCTGTATCGTGCGCACCTCGCCTCACTCGAACGACGAGCAACGAACCTCCGCGCGGCGCTCAAAAAGCTGCAGAAGTCGCTCGATGCCTCGCTCGCCGCACTCGAGGCTTATGCGAATGCACAGCATTCTGTTGACGAGGCGCTCGAGGAACTCTCGGCTGGTAGTATGACGAGCCAGAGCGATACGCTGGGCAGGCTGTACGAGCGGGAGTTGAAGAAGTTCCGGGCGAAGACTCGGGACGAAGTCGAGAAGGAGTTGGATCGCGGGAGGGAGATGAGCGAGCGGGTCAAAGGCGCTGTCGAGCGTATCAAGGTCCTGGAGGAACGGAGAAAGGGCTTCGAGGCGGATGCGAAGCGGTACTACGACGATTTGGCCAAAGTGCGTTCTCTCCGACCTCAGATTGCTCGTCTTGCTCATCTCGCTTCACACAGTACCTCTCTCGCGGCGCCTTCGATACCGCGAAGATCGCATCGCTCGACGCCAAGCAAGTCGAGCGTGCCGCAGCATTCCGACAACTCCGCATCGACTACTTCTCCTTTGTCGAGGGTCTCGTCGAAAGCGAGGAACGCGCGGTTGCGACCTGGTTGCGAACCTGGGCGAATATTCGGGAAATTCAGGCGCCTAACGAAGATGGGAGGGAGGCGAGCATGAAGGCGCTGGACGGACGGAAGGCAGTAGTGCCGAACAATGGCTACTCGCCAGGTCTAGGCGACTTACCCGACTACGTCGTCGACGCCATCTCCTCGCCCTCGTCGAATGGAGCCGAGTTGCGGAGCGACGACGGCCATTCAGCCGCGCCTACTTCGCTACACTCGGCGATCAGTCGTATCACCACGCCCGGCGAGACAACCTCGTCTTCGTCCATACCAACTTCGCATGCCCAATCCGATCCGCGACGAGGTCGTAGAACTTCTCTGCCGTTCGGCATGGGCGGAGCGAAAGGCAAGGACGAGAGAGACGGAGACCGCAGGCGAGATCGACTGAAGGAGTTCCTCAAGTCGGCGCAACAGTCGATCACTTCGGCGTTGCCAGCATCAGCATCGTCGGCGCACCTCGCTCTCGACGCATTGCCTCGCCTCTCGCAACCGCCCTCTCCGCTGCCAACCTCCCCAACCTTGCCAACATCGCCGAGTGGCTCCCAGCATGCAGCAATCGCCTCTCAACTCGCCCTTGCTCCCGCGCCTGCTCCTTTATCGACGCCGTCCCCTCCGAACAGCTCGCAGGCCCGTCGTAAAGAGGGCTTCCTTTTCGCGACCGAGACTGGGCAGAAGCACACGCAATCAGGCGACGGCGGGCGACCGTACCAGCGGTTCTGGGTTGTGCTTGGCGAAGGCCAGCTCACCGAGTACGACAAGTGGACGGATGCGATGCAGGTGCACGGCTCACCGATCAATCTGCGTTATGCGACGGCGAGGATTAGCAAGCAGGCTGGCGAACGAAGGTTCGTCTTCGAGGTCCTGACGCCCGAGCTGAGGCGAGTGTACCAGGCGTCGAACGAGCAGGAATGTCGGGACTGGGTCGAGACGATACAGCGGAGCGTAGAGGCGTTACTGAACGGGTGAGTCTGCTCGCACTTTCAAGGCGGCGCCTCGCTGACCGCCACTTGCGCGCAGCACCTCGTCCCTCCGCAACTTCGACGCCTCGCGACTGCAGGGCATGTCGAAGTCGCCGACACTTCAGGACGTGAAAGGCTACGCCGACTCGCCTTCATCGCCCAAAACTCGCTTCCCCGCGCTCATCTCGCGACGAGCCTCGCTCGGTCACCACCGCAAGTTGTCGCACGGCTTGAGTAAGAAGGACAAGCGCCGAAGCCAGCAGTCATCGCCAATGCCGTCTCTCACCATCGGTGAGGAAGGGGAGGACGGCGCGCCAGTCGACCGCTCCTTCTTCGACGCTTCGTCACGGAGGGGCCCCTTCGCCTTCTCCGAGAACGACGCGGACGAGCCTCTTCCCCGTCTCTCACTCAGCAACTCTCGTCCCGGCTTGAACGGTCTCGGCATCCCTTTCCCTTCGTTCGGCAGCAGCGCGCAAGCGTCTAAGTCGTCGCCCGAACTGCCGCTCCAAACCAATCTTCGTATCCCCTCGTCCGGCAGCCGATCGATCCCTTCCTCTTCAGCAGCAGAAGACGACGAGGACGATTCGGCGTCGATGTTGTCCGCTCAGGACCGCGCCATCTCGGACGCCGTACACGGCTGGGCATCATCAGAGCCCGGCCCCCGGTCACTTCGCTCGTCGACGCGCTTGGTCGAGGACGCGAAGTACCGGAACGCTCAGCGCGTCGTTGCGCTTGCGGAACAGGCCGGCAACAATCTGTGCGCCGACTGCAGGGCACCGGAACCAAAGTGGGCGAGCTGGAATCTGGGCATTACGATTTGCATCAGGTGCGTCGTTTCGTTCAATGCGTCCTAATCAAGACTGATCCACGTCTCCGCAGGTGCTCGGGCGTGCATCGCAGCCTCGGCACGCACATCTCGAGGGTCCGGTCGATCGAGCTGGACGGTATGTCTCTTTGTTCAGCTGCCCATTCGCATCTTGCTGACCTGTTCGCTTCAACTGGCAGACTGGAGCGACGAGCAGTTCGCTCCACTCGTGGAGATCGGCAACGTTCGCTCAAATGAGTTCTACGAGGCCAAGCTACCGGCTGGCACGGTTGCGGCACTTGCAGACTCGTATGTCGTCTCTAAGGGGGTCTGGTGTCGGTGTCCCGCTGATAATGTTCACGCAGGACAATCGCCCCTTTCATCCGGGAGAAATACGTCGACAAGCGTTGGGCGGCTACGCTACCGCCCTCGAACGCTCTCGTCCCGTCCTAGTACATTCTAATACATCCCGACTACCAACCGTACCCACGGAGAGCCGCCTAATGCAACCCCCGACACACTTTTCGATACCCACGCCTCCGCCGCACCAATTAGCCTTTATTCCCCCTTCGCTTGATGACCCACCGTGATGTTCCCTCTACTACTGGCTGCTAGTCTTGCAACACCCTCACAAACGCACCGCGCTGAGCGCTCGGACGCCGGGAGGTTTTCTACCTTCGTTCTGCGAGAACGCATCCTTGCCGCTCCGCTTCAAGCCTGCTCGTTGGTTGAGGCGCTGAGGGAACAGTAGTGGGGCCTTGTTCCCATGCACGAACAGCTGGCCGTGGACGACTCTGCTTCGTCCCGCCTTCTCGCACCTTGGTCTTTCCCTCTCTCTCGTTTCACTTCGCACGTCTCCTGGCTTCCTTCTCTGCTGAAGAGTTACGCATCTACGTTTCCGTAAGCCGCGCTGTGACCTGCGCACTGCTTACGTGCGCCCGGGCAGCCTGGTCGACCGCCCTCTCGCCGCTTCGCTCCTTGCGCAAGATAGCCACTTTTGTCGCGATGGTTATAAGGCGCTCCCACTGATTCCCTCGCCGGATTTGGACACTCTCACTGAGCTCCTCGTTAACGACCTGCACATACCGCTCGACTCGACAGCCTCGATGCGAAGGTGGCTTCCAGGACATTTTGAGCGCCCGCACACGAGTGGCTGAACGCGATGGAGTGCCTCGACTCGCCGAGAAGCTTCGCGGGCATTCGATGATGTCTCTCCGAGTGTCCCGCAGCGAGCGCGAAGGAGTTGTGCTGCCGCTCATGCCCCCCTTGCCGGTACCTCGCCGCATTGCGCCAACTGCGAGTGCTCCCGCCTGTCCCTGCACATTCTGGGCCTTCAGAGCTTCTGCCCAGCCCCGGTACCGATCTCGCGCAAGAAGCTGACGGTTCGGGCGCCGCAAAGGAATGCGATGGCGTTCAGGTTATTGAGAGTACTACCGAAGACCAGTCGCTGCCGAGCTCCCTCTCGCACGCGCCGCCTCTCACACGAGCCGAGCGTCTGGACCGGAGACTTCAGCAGAAGGATAAGCAGCAGCCGAGGATGGAAGGACGTTTGGACGCATCTCAGCTGACTCGAACTCGGAGACTCCTCCTACTTTCCCCTCCGTGCAGCCCCTTGCCACTGCAGCGGCTTCGGGTACGCGCCATGGGCCGGCGGAGCTACCTCGCACTAAGCCCGCACTCGTCTCCGAGCTTATCGCAGGAACTGCGCCGCCTTCGTCTCGCTACCGGGCGCCGCTGAACCAGCGAAGCGGCTGAGGGGCACCAAGCGAACCTTTTCGCGTACTACAGACGGTCTCGCGACGTCGCCCGCCCCCAGGCCATTGAAGCGAGTCAGGTGAACGAGCCGAGCGGACCGGTCAAAAGGTGCGTTGGCGGTGTTGCGGTCTGCGTCCTCTCGCAGCGAGTCTCACATCTCTCCCTCGGACACAACCGCAGGCGCATCCCGATCGAGCCGGACAACGGATTTATTCTGCCCTTCCAGCTCCTGGCGACTCGTAGACGACGTCTCTAACGCCTTTCAAGTTATACCGCGCCTGAGATCGATAGATTTGCCATCGCCTACTCTGCTGTCAACCCTAGCAACCATCCCTTCGCTCGCTGTGAGGGAAAGCCGTCTCGCAAGATAGGCCCGACCTTCCTAACTGAAGCACGAATACGTCGCCGGCCGGCTGTCCCGATTTGCTTGAATGCTCGTTGCGATTGCGACATCTACCAGCCGTTCGTCTACTCCGACTCGTCGTCACTGCCCGACTCGCTACCCGTGTAGCTGCCATTCTCGCTGCCCGACTCGTCGCCTGTGTCCTCAAACGTCCGCCGCTCCACCTTGTAGCCAAGCTTCTCAAAGTTTGTCGCGAGCTCGTCCATCTTGGCGAGTCCTGAGGCGATACTGGCGATCGAAGAGTCGGCGGCAAAGATGGGCGCGATCCACTTCTTGATGACCCGCAGAATGTCGACCGCCGTGATGTCCTACGTCACATGGCGAATCAGCATGCGTGAGTGAGTGCCATAGACGAAAGCCGCTCACCTTGGTCGCCGCAAGGGCGATGCGACCGTAGTTGGGTGGCAGACCGAGGAGCATGTTGGTGAAGGACGCGTTCGCCTACAAGCCAGGGCAGTCAGTATCGCTGCTGAGTGTAGCTAGGCGCCCATACGCACCGCAGCATTGATCGTCGACTCCTTCGACGCGGTGTTGTAGGCGAGCGAACTCTTCGCCGACTCGATAGTGAGGTCGTCAATCTCGAGCTGGAAAGCGTTGTCGTCAGCTATCATCAGCTAGCGGCAAGGAGAGACTTGACGCACCTTGCCGGAGACGAGCTGCTCGATAAGGTCGCGAGCGGCAACAAAGGCGGCGTGCGAGTCGGGCGACTTGTAGACTCGGTAGTAGATCAGCCCGCTCTCGAGGTCCTGGCTGATGCTCGCACCATACGCGAGTCCTGCGCCGCGAATGAACTTCCAGAGGAAAGACTCCATCGCGTTGAGGACGGCTCGTGCGACGGTCAGTGCCGGCTGGTCGGGGTGCGTCCACGAGTCGGGTCCCTTGGCGACGTGGTAGGCGAAGCAACTCTCGATGCTCGAGACGCCGAACAGCACGACCTGCGAAGTTGAAGGTCAGCAACGATTTGTCGAGGCTTGCGGACACGACGAACCTTCTTTGCCGGTTGCCTGCCGAGCGGACCCATAACCTCCTTGCTGAGCTTGACGGGAGCAAGCTGCTCCTTCTAGGGGCGCGAAAGCTCGTTAGCGCGTGGACGGGAACGACGGACAACCCGGACGTACGGGGAAAGGCTGGATCGGCTTGAAGTGCTCGAGCCAGGCGGACGACGGCTTCGGCAAGCTCAGGATGTCGCCCTTCACCTGGACGCGAATCGCCCGCGGGTCGGTCACTGCCAAAGTCGAGGTCAGCTCAATAAGTAAGCCAACGCCAGTTGCGCAACTCACAGCCCTGACGGAAAGCCTCGAACTGCTTGACGACCGCTTCGGGCTCGGCCTTCAGGCGCTCGAGGAAGGCGGGAAGGAACTGCTCGCGGTTGAGCAAGTTAAGCGCGACGTTGGTCGAAACCTCCTCGCTGATCATCTTGCGGTACGCGGCATAGGAGACCTCGGAGCCGTCTCGCTTCTCGGAGGGAATGCCCTGCAGTGCCTTGGTCGCCGAGATCTTAAGGCGTTCGGCGGAGAAGCTCGAGTTGTAAAGGAGGTCGCTCAACCAGGCAATGGCGGTCGTGTACTTGTCCTTCGAGACCTTCAGGCGAAGCGTGACAGCTTCTTGCAGAGGCGAGTTAATGTTGATCGAGTACGAGAGCGTTTCGGCATCGAGTTGCTTGACGACTTCCTCGAAGTCGAGCTTGGTACCGTCGGCGCGAGTGACAGGGAGGGTGAAGAAGGAGTCGAGGTAGACGGGGAGAAGCGCGCGAAGCTGGGCGGGATCGAAGCCGGGCACATTTTGAGGGAAGAGGACGATGCCGATCTGGATGAAGGCCGAGTTGATGTCTGCAGAGTGGAGACAATGAGCAACAGCCGGCGATGAGCGGAAAAGACCACGCACGGTCGTATTGCACGAAGAGCGGGAGTTGAGCACCATCTGCGTCGATGTGATCCTGCACTCGGTTCTTCGGCTTGTCTGCCGTAGAAGCAACACCGCCAGACCGCGCCGACTCGACCTTGATCCATTCGATGCCGTCCACGTCCGGGACGGGGAACTGACGGATGATCTCGGGCGGAACAGGCTTGTCGTTCTCCGCCTGCGCCTCTTCAATCTTCTTCTGCAATTCAGCGAGACCCCTCTCACCAAACTTGGCCTTGTTCGTTTCGATGATGGCCTTGGCGTCGGCCTTGATCTTGTCAGCGAGTGCGGCGGAAGGCTTGCCGATGATCGTAAGAGCCGGAGCGTCGACCATGAACCTGCGTGCAGGATGTCAGCGCGTCAAAGCGGCGCGTAAGAGACAGCGACGCACTTCTTAAGCACCTCGTCCCACTGCTTGGCAGACCAGCCGTCCAGGACCTTGTAGAGCGTGTTGACCTTGAGAGACGATTTGAGGTCTGAGCCGTCGGCGCGTCCCCAGATACCGTCTGCGGATGGAGCTGTCAATGATGGATACGGATCCAGCCAACCGAATCCGCGGACGAACCGGAAACGACGACATTCGTGATGGTGTCGGACGCATCTGTCTCCATCGACTCAAGCACCTGGAGCTTCTGGCGCTCAAGGACGGTCTTCATGCGGTCCATGTCGATGTCGTCGACAGCGCGGGCGAGAGCCTTGCGGAAGCGGCCGGGGAGCGTCTCGAGTTCGGCAACGGGAACGGAAGAGAGGTAGGAGGTGATAATGGAGGGATTCTCGCTGGAGACGTAGAATGTGATGTCTGCGGGCGGAGTATTAGCGCTTGCGCGGCGAAAGACTGCGAACGGCGGCTTACCGGTGCAGGACGGCTCGTCGACTTCGATGAACTCCTTCGACAGCGGCGAGACCGCAGAGTCGGTGAGGTAGAGACCAAGCACTTCGAGAGCGAGGTCGTGGAGGAAGTCATCGTGCGGCACACCGATCCACGAGAGCATCAGCTCGCCAACGTCCTCCGTCTTCTCCGGGAACTCGACCATCTCGATGCGGTCCTCCGTCAATTTAGGTGGGTTAGATGCAGTAGTCGACTCGACGAACGGTCGCACTGTCAATTGGGAAGATCAGCACGAGTAATCCCGCCGTCAAAACACGGACGCACCCCAGCCAGCCGGCTTGCGACCCTTCGCCTGCCCGTGAGCGACGATGGACGGAAGAACCTTCTCGGTGAGCGTGTTGAGGAGGTTTGTCGGATTGAGCGAGCGGCCGGTAACGATCAAGGTGATGTTCTGCGGGACATAGCGCTGGGCGTGGAAGTCTCGGACTGTCGATGAACGCCGTCAGTAATGCGCGGATGCGCAGTGCCCGCGCAACTCACTCTCCTCGACCTTCAGTCGCCGCAAAGCCTCCATCAAACCGCCCGTCTCGCTCCGCAGCGCGTTCTCCTTCGAGTACAGCGCCCGTTGTTGCCTGGAACCACACTCTGCATCAGCGACACTCGGTATTTACGCAAGGGTGCGACCTACCGAAGGTGCATGAGATCGCTGGAACCGTTCTCACGCCCGCTCATCTCGGAGAAGACAACTCCACCGTCCTCGCCTTTGCCGTTGATGTGATACACTTCGGTGACAAAACCGGCATCGGTAATGGTAGGGTAGAGGATGTGGTCGAAGTAGACGGGCAGGATGCTGAGGAAGCCTTCTTCGCCGGCGGTCGCCTGTCAAGAACGGGTTAGCTCAAGTAACGTACCGAGACAGTTCGATGCAACGCACAACCGTGTAAGTCGTGTCCGTAGTTGCCGTCCACGCGTTCGTACCGGCCGCAAAGCTTCGACTGCGAAAAGTCGCGAGCTTGTCAGTGACTTCTCCTCCGATGATGGGCAGGCCACGCGTACTTCGCAATGGTGTCAAGGATGCCCTTGTAAGGATACTTCTCGCTGCCGAGGAAGATCTGCGGGCGGTCAAGTCAGCCACTTGGCGAGAATCGAGGCGAGGGGAGAAACAAACGAGGTGCTCGAGCGTGTGCGGTCGGCCCGAGTCTGTGTCGCAAGCGGTCAGTAGGGTGGGAAGGGAGTACAAGAGCCCACTACGCACCATCGAAGATCTCGGACACGATGCTCGCGTATCCTTGCACCAGCGGACTCTCGTTCGACGCCCAGACGACCTTCAACCCGGTGCTCTCCGACTGCCATTTGGCGATCTGGATGTCCGGCGCAAACTCGAGACTGTCCTCGACCACCAGCTTGAAGTCGCCCGCCGTCTTCGGAATGTCGATGCCAGAGTTCGGAGACGAGTGAGATGGGTCAATCTCCATGGGACTCATCGTGGCGAAGGTGCGGCGAGGTTGACAGAGTGTGCGGGTGCTGGAACGGAATGCAAGGCGGTTCTGGGCGGGCAAGCTGAGGTTGCGGGCGGAGTGTCCGAGGAGGCAGTGCTGGCGATGAGGGAGGAACGAGCGGAACGCCTTCGCTCGGGACAGGCGGGACACGATGCTAGCCAGGGTCGTCCGTGTGAGCAGCAGAGCGACTGCAATGACGAAGGAGCGAGGAACGAGCGAAGTGGTGGCAGTCAAAGACGGACGCCGCTTGCAACCGCAGGAAGAGAAGCCGGAAAGCAACGCTCGCTTTCTGGACAGGTCAGACACGCAATACACCCTTCTACATCAGAAACGACGCTCTTCGACCTCGTAGCCCGCCTTGCGGAAGTTGGCCACGAGCTCCGCCTGCTTCTCTTCGTTCGTCGAAACCGCCAAGATGCTCGACTTCGGTTCGAACAGCTTGACGATGTTCAGTCGATGGCTTCGAAAACGTCCTTGAGCGTGACAGCCCATGCGGAAAGGCTAGTCAGACACAGGTACGAAACGAGCAATGCGAGAGGACACCGCGCACCTTCATTTGTTCGAGGCTGCGCTGAAAGAAGTGTGGAGTGTGGAGGACGACCAAAGATAACCTCCTCAAAAGAAGCGCTTGCCTGTGTATCGGGCGCGTCAGTCAAGTATCGCCTGGAGGGGAAACGCCGAGCGACGCACGACAGCAGCGAGAGTAATCACCGATGCGATCTTCGAGTAGGCGAGGGACGACTTCGCCGCTTCGACGTCCACTTCGGTGATCTTGACCTGCAGAGGATTTGTCAGCGATGCGAGCTTTAGGCGGTGTGAGCCAGGAAGTACTTTGTCGGGAACGATGCTGTCGATGAGGTCTCGCGCCGCCTCGAACGCCGCAAAAGCGTCGGAAGACCGGAAGACCTGTGAAGACAATCTTGAGCATTGGTTGGCAAGCGAGACAGACGGCCACCCTCCACATTCCGGCCCATGCCGGCGCCGTATGCGAGTCCGTTGCCTCGTACGGCTGCTTTATTGCGGAGTCAGCTCGTTCATCCGCATTACAAGATCGTGCAACACTCGCGGTTCCAGAGCAATCCGTTGGCGGTGCCGAGGGCAGCGGCGGCCACGGAAAGTCCTTGGTAGTCGGGGGCAGACCGGTCGGGACAGGCGCATCGGGTTACGAGGTAAGTCGACTCGCTCGAAGGCATCGTGTGAAAGACGGCCTACGAGGAGGACAGGCGATGTCAGCGGGGCTCAGCGGGATGTGCGGAAGACCCCCAACCTTGCAAGCCGGACTCTCGCCCAGGTCTGTGAGCAGGTCACGACTCCGCAGAAAGATGCGCGACCTGGTTCTCCTGCAGACAGTCCATCGTCAGCGATCAAACTCGTGCTCTAGAGCGCGGACGACGCACAGGGAAGGGCTGGAAGCGCTTGATGTACCGAGCCCACGGCTTCGTCGCGTCGCCCGAGACGTGCATACGCATGGCGTGAGGATCAAGCACTGCGTGAAGCCGACTGTCAGCTCGTGCGAATCAAACAGACACGCAACAGACTGACTCGTTTCCTGCAGCTTCTCAAGGTCCAGAATCAACCCTTTCGCGTCGTTCTTGAGGCGTTCAAGAAGCTTGGGGATGACGTCGACGCGTGCGAGCAGGTTGAGCGGGCGATAGACGCTGCCCGCAGACCAGATGAGCGACCCGATGACCTCGCCGGTGATGCTTGCTGCGTCCTGCTCCGGTAGCGTCTGCAGCGCACTGTGAATGAGCGTCGTAAGGCTGCGAGGAAGATAATTAGCGGAAGAGCGCAGATCGGCACGGAGAGTAGGCGACGAACCGGTCCTGGTCGAACTGCATCCGCAAGCTGTCTGCCAACCACCCGACCGCCTCCTGGTAATTCTTCGTTGGTACTCTCATCGCGAATCGCACACCCTCGGACTCTGCCACCGCCTCAATCTCGATGACGAGATCGGTAAGTTGTCGGTACCACTTTTGGAATGGCAACGCCGTTCCGTCGAAACGCTTGACGGGCATGGCGAAGAAACAGGAGATCCAGAGCGAGAAGAGCTCGACGGGCGGGCCGTTGGGGTGCACAGAGACGGTGACGAAGCTCGATGCACAGTGGTCGAACTGGACGAAGAAGGGCATGACGATGTAGCGGTTGACCTTGCGCTGCAGAGGGCCTGAAAATGACTCCTTGCCGGCTGCGACGCCGTTGCTTCGAGCGGTCTCGACCGTAGGCAAGGCAATTTTCGTGTAGTCGGGGAGGGAAAAGGACTTGACGAGCGACTTGGGCGGAGGGTGATCGTTCGCGGCCTTTGCAGGCACCGAGTCTGCAGCGAGGCGAGCGAGACCTGCAGGACCGAGCCGCTGTCGGTTGGTCGCGACGCGGGCGGCGGTCTCTGCCGCTTGCTCCTTCGCGGAAGGAACAGCAACGAGGGTGACAGCGTGAGCATCGACAAGCCACCTACGCAGTCAAGACGGGGTAAGCGGATGAATTCAAGAGTGAAGGCGCTGCAGACTCACTGCTCGAGCAGCCGCTTCCAATCATTCTCGCGAAATTGGCCGAGAAGATCGAGCACTTCCAGGTCGTTGAAGACGTCCTTCAGCGTCGAGCCGTCTTCGGCGCCGTAAATGATGTCCTGCTTGACCGAGTCGAAGACGTAGCTCGATGACGAGCCTTCGAGCGTGTCGAGGAGCTGCAGCCGTGTCTGCCTGAGCCCGACCTGAATCCGGTGCATGTCGATGGGGATGTGGCAGAGTTGGCCGAGAAAGTCGAAAATCTCGCCAGCCGTCGCGTCGATGTTGTGAGCACGTACAGCGGAGAGGCAGACGCTCAGGATGTTGGGATCGCGGACGTCTCGGTTGGTGTCACAGCCTGAAAACTTCTGGTCCGGAATCTCGACGAACTTCTCGCAGACAGGCGAGTCCGAGCCTTGGAAGAGGTAACTGAGCAGGTGGTCGAGAGCGACGCATGTGAGGAGGTCGTCGGCGGAAGGACCGATCCAGTCGAGGTAAGCCACACCGATGCTCTCGTCCGAGCTGCTCCAGGCGAACTTGTCAGTAAGGGCAGCGACAAGGGGGAAGTGCGACTCGATCTGCGTATTCGACTTTCTTAACGATGTCGCGTACAAGTACGGGTTCACTGCGAGCCGTCCTCGACTCGACGAAAGGCCGAGTCGAGCCGGGAGGACGAGGTCCTTTCGCCAGCCCTGCGTCCCCGATGGCTTTCTCCGTCTCGCCCCGCGCACGAAGAAGCTGTGTCGGGTCAATGCTCTCGCCGGTGACGACGACCGTCATGTTTTGCGGGACGTACTTCTGCCGGTGAAAATCCTCGACTTCGCGCGCACATCACGTCAGCAGAGATCCGCAGTCAGGCGTGACGCGACTCACTATCCTCGAGCTTAAGCTTGCTAAGGGCGTCCAGTTGACCCCCAGTCTCGGACCGAGACGCATTGTCGCGAGTGTAGAGCGCGCGGCGCAGCCCGAGGTCAAGGACGAATCCTTCGCTCCCTTCGTTGCCTTGCAGCTCGCTGAATACGACGCCGCCTTCGTGGCCAGTGCCATCGACGTGGTAGATCTCAGTGTGGAAGATCTCGGGCGTCACGAGGTGGAAGAGGATGTGGGCGAGGTAGACGGGACGATCTTAAGCATGCCCTCGGCGGGAGCGCATTCGAACGTGTAGGTCGTATTATCGATGTCGGTCCAGGCGCTGACGCCTTGCGAAAGAACTCGGTTCGACAGAGCGTCGAGAACGCCAGAGAAAGGCCAATGCTTGGAGGCCGTGAAGGTGAGGTGTCCCTTCGTGTGCAGCGTGCCCTTCGAGCTGAAAACTTCGGTGACCAGGGTCGTCCAGAAGGGACAGACTGTGCCCGGACAGTCTGCCCAGATGTACTTGGGCCCGCTCTTCGTGCTGCGGTACTTGGCGATCTGGATGTAGGGCGGAATCTCAAGCTGGTGATGGGCGATGAGCTCGAAGTTGCCGACACGCTCAGGAACGGCGAGACCGGAAGGCGACTTCTGCAAGAGAGGAGCAAGGGGAGAGACAGGCGAGGGAGGAGGCGGACGCGCACCGTCCGACTCGCTGTCGATGTGGGCCGTCGACGCGGCCATGCTGGCCTGGCGTCGCATCAAGGTGGGCGACGTCAGGTGGTATGGTTAGCGTGAAGTGGAAAGAGCCATTCGAGCAGAGACGAGAGCGACTCCGCGGACAAGCCGGCAGCGAGGAGAGGGGGAAAGGCCAAGGCATTGGAGAGCAGAAAATTGCTGTGAAGCCGCAGTGCCATGTCCATTCATGCTGTACCTGCGAAAGGAAAAAGTCAGCGACTAGGAGAACGTGGCGAGGGAAGAACGCACTCTCGTCACCATGAGCGATCTTGCGCAACAAGACAACGTTAGCATGCGAAAAGCGGGTATAATTGCGAGGGAGGAATACGAGGAAACAGCAGTAACAAGCGGTCAAGCGAAACTTCTTGAAGAGTCAAGCGAACTTCTTGAAGATGATGTCGGGATCTGGGGAACGTGCGGTGGTCAGCTTCAGCTTGGTAAAACCGACCTGAAAGAGCGTGAAGCAAGGTCACACCTTCTTGATACTCTTCTGCCGACACCCACATCCGCTTGAATGTGCTGAGACCCGCGAGGATACTCCCGCCGATCCAGGTGCTGTACTTGCGTTCGGGCGGCGCGCTGATCCGGATCTTTGTGTCTCGCAGGGCGAGCTTCTTCACCTCGTGCAGTAAGCGGTCTCCAAAACCTGATCAGACGAGGCGCGTAAGCTCGACGAGCCGCGGGAGGGGGAGCTCGAGCCGAACGACGCACCCTTGACCAGCGTTCCTCCACCACTCAGCACGACATTACCGAACAAGCTTTTCCGCAAGTCGAGGTCTGCTCGGTTTATAGAGTCGACGACGACCTGGTGTACGCCCGCGTACTCGAGGCCGACGATCTCAGGGTTGAAGAGCACTTCTGGCGCGCGATGCCGTTCGGGGCCGAGCTGTCGTGGCGAGCACTGGTCAGTCGTGCTGAGAATACCAACAAGGACGAAGAAGCACGCACGCGGATAACGTTGCCGTCTGGTAACCGGAAGTCCTCGCTCTTGCCGCCCACCTGCGCCTCCTTCTCCTCCTTCGCCGGCGACAGTGCGACGTAGCAAGTCTTCTCCTCTGCATTGTCGTCGGCATCAACAGTGCTCTTCGAGCTGAGGCCGAGAAGGCGAACGCACTGATCATCCGCACGACCTCCTTCTCCGCCGACGTATGCAAATGGTAGCCCGCTTTTCGCAGCAACAGCTGCAGGTGATCCGTCACGTCCCTGCGGCAACAATCTGTCAGACTGAGCTGCGAGAGATGACGAGCCAAAGACGAACCGTCCCGCCACATCGACTCGTCGGATCGCATGCTGGATCGCGAAACCCTCAAAGACCGGCACAGCATGCGTTACACCATCTCCAGAGTCAAGCACAATACCCGTTGTTCGTCCCGACGCGTACCTGCGCCGCATTAGCGTAAGCGCAAGTTGTGTTCCGGAAGTGCAGGCGAGCGAGACTTACAGCGCGAGGATTGCCTGCACTGACATGTACATCGCCGGAACGTTGAACGTCTCGAAGAAGATTTGTGCCGCTTGTTCTCGGTTCGAGTTTGGATTGAGAGGCGCTTCGGTGAGGAGGACGGGGTGCTGCGGGTCCAGGCAAGCGGTTAATTTGGTTGACTGATGCCGGCAAGGAGACGCAACCCGCCTCCTCTGACAGTGTTCGCAGTTCTTCGGTGTAGACATGAGACCATATCCGCTCCATGTCGTCCCAGTCCGCCACGATGCCGTGCTCCATAGGATAGCTGTCAAGGAGATTTCGGTCAGCGAGTTCTTACCCAGCGAGCCCGAGCCTTCTTGCGAGCAATCGCGGCCATGGGACGAGCAAAGCGCATGCGCATCAGACTCACTTGATCCGCAACAAACCCCTCAACTCCTGCGCCTTCCTCCCAACAAACGTGTCTCCCTCCACGGCACCCGCCATGACCCTCGTATGTTTCGGTCGTCCTATTCCACAACCTCATCAGCTCCTCCTGTATAGTCAAGGTGGACGAAGGTAATCGTACCGACATAAGAGGGAAAATAAGTCGAGGGGTGGTCTGAACCTGCGAAGCCGGCTTTGAGCGTGCCTGAGCCTTGGTCAATGACGATTGGTTGGTTGAGAGAGTCCATGGTTGTGCTGCGAGCGCAGTACGGACGGGTCAGAAAGGTATGAGGAGATGTGGACCTTTCAGTGGAGCCGAAGAGGAGAGGTGAGGCAGACGGATGCCCAGATGGACAGGCTGCCGCTCAATACCTAGCCTTGAGACAACTCGCTTGCCATCTTCCGCCCTCACAAGCTCGCAAGCGGAGTCGCTCGCCTCCCACATCTCGCTCAACCCGCAACGCCTCGACTAGCAAAGACGCAACTCACCTCGCCCTGTGCCGCAAGCCACTACCGCTCACAAGAGCCTAGTATGATGTCAGGCCCCGTGTGTAGGTCGCACGAGCCGGCGAGGACTCCGAGGCGAGAGAAAGGAGGATCCGAGAAGACGCGTCGGGCCGATGAAGCTGCAGGCGTGTTCGTCGGGCTGGGGGTTTAGCGTGCGGGCCTCCTAGCGAGCCAAATTGCCTGCTGCTTCAGCACGCGAGCGTGTCGAGCGAGGTGAGCAAGGAGGTCGAGGTGCAAGCGGGGCCGCAACAAGCGATGGAGACTTCGTACGGCGTGCGAGCTGGGAGAAAAATCGCGGAGACCGGGAAGAATTGCGAGTGATGCTACAACAATGCTGGATGGAACTGCACAAGAAGGGGGCCAGTGGAGACAGCGCCGTAGTGTATTCTCTCTGAACGATGTTCCTTCCTCGACCTCGACTTCGACTTCACTCCGCCTGCACCCATCCATCTGCCAGTTCTCCTATCAGGGGGAGGCGGAACCGGTCGAGGTGGTCGCTGTCATAGTAGGCGCGCAGGCTGTATCGCGAAAGGGCCAGTTAAGCGTGAGAGGCGAATCTGGGAAAGATGGACGCGACTCACCTCATGAGTGTCAAAGCGGCGAGGTCGGCGACTACGAGGAGGTATTGCGCCCATCGGCCGAACGGGAGGAGGAAGAAGAGGTGTAGGAGGACGAGGAACAGATTGAGGAGGACGGACTAGGGCGATCGCAAAAATCCGTCAGCTCGCGTTCCCGCCCAGAGCGAGAAAGGAGCATAAGGGTACTCACCTGGTACGCATGGAACCGCACATAGTCGTTCTCAATCTCGAAGACAAGCATCGCGGCCGCCCCGAAAGGTCCGAAAGCATAACACGCCGCGCTCTCCCAATCGTGCCTCCACAGCGTCACCTCGTACCCGGACGTCCCTACTCCGCCTCCATTAGATGTGAGAGGCGCATAGCCCGTGTGCGAGGACGAGCCAAAGCCTGTCCCGGATGTGAGAGAGGAAACGGGTGCGCCGGATTGGTAGGATGTGCTGGCTGACGACGACGCTGCGGAAGGTGGAGGAACCCAGCGTGTCTGTGACGGTGCGTCTGGCGGTTCAGAGTCTGTTGCGCGTGAGATCAGCTCCGGAACATGAGGAGGTGAGGGTGGGTTAATCAGACGCACACGGCGCGAAGTTGAGCGGGGTCGTCGATGGCATGGCTCTCCGAGGGGTCTACGAGCGTGCTTGAGCAGTTCCTGAGCGTCCAAAGCGAGCACGAGAGTGAAGGCGGAGCAAGAGGTGGGGAATACAAGTCGACCTGTCGATTACGCCCATTTTTATTCAGCTCATTACGATCTGTATCTCGTCACCGAGGCCTCGTGGCGAGTTCGTATGAGAACAAGTGTCACCGTAGGCACCTGCATAGTACAGCAAGCCATCCAAATGAGCGAAAGAGCGCTGTTGTGGCGAGAACGAGGCGTCGCAAGGTGGTCGCCTGGGGACGAGCGCCGCGACTTCGCACGCTCACGCTTTCTCCTCTTGTTCGCTACTGAGCCGCCGACGAGGTGCGCGTGCGAGCTGCTCAGCGTGCTCACTTGGATCAGTACTGACACTTTGCCATGCAACCGCGCCGCTCCGACCCCTCGACCCGCCCCGCCCATCTCGCTGCAAACTTCCCCTCGACCCGCCAATCTCGACGACGACAACCCTGTGCTGTCTGGTACTGCCGACGTTCGATTCTGAACACTCGATTTGACCGATTTCCGTTTGCGCCCAAACCGAACTCGACCTTGTCGCCGTCTCTCGCCTCCTCACCTTCCAACACCCGTCCCCTCTTCGACTCGCCAATCCTCTTCGATCCTCGTCCGCCTCGCCCTGCCCTTCATTCGACTCGTCATCTTTTGAAAGTTCACCCCGCAGTCGACATGGGCGCGTACAAGTACCTTACCGAGCTGCAGAAGCGCAAGCAGAGCGATGTCCTCCGCTTCTTGCTCCGCGTCCGCTGCTGGGAGTACCGCCAGCTCAACGTGATCCACCGCGCCTCGCGCCCGTCGCGTCCCGACAAGGCCCGCCGCCTCGGATACAAGGTACATTCTCGCCGTCCTCGAGCTGGGTTCAGGGTGCGGTGGTGAGGGTGGTCGAGCGGGCTCGTCTGAGGCAGTGTGTGGCAGAGGAGGGCTGGAAGGAAGATATGGACGCCTGGGAGGCAGCTGGAGGACGCGCGGACTGACTGAGCTCTCCTCACCCGCAACAGGCCAAGCAGGGCTTCGTCGTCTACCGCGTCCGTGTCCGCCGCGGTAACCGCAAGCGCCCCGTCCCCAAGGGTGCGTCAGGGGTCTTTGCGAGTTAGGGAACAACCCGGGGGAACCAGTCGAAGCTAACTTCCGCGTGGTCGACAGGTGCGACTTACGGCAAGCCCACCAACCAGGGTGTGAACCAGCTCAAGTTCCAGCGCTCGCTCCGCTCGACCGCCGAGGAGCGCGTCGCTCGCCGCTGCGGCAACCTCCGTGTCTTGAACTCCTACTGGATCAACCAGGACGGAGTTTACAAGTACTACGAGGTCATCCTGGTCGACCCCTCGCACAAGGCCATCCGCCGCGACGCCCGCATCAACTGGATTTGCAACCCGGTCCACAAGCGCCGCGAGTCGCGCGGCCTCACCTCGGCCGGCAAGCAGAACCGTGGCCTCGGCAAGGGTCACTCGTATCACAAGTCGAACCGTCGTGCCCAGTGGCGCAAGAACAACACCCTTTCGCTCCGCCGCTACCGCTGAGGTGTTCGCCGGAGCATGGGGATGTTGCGAGGAGGAGTTGTGTGCAACACGATTCTGCCTTTCCTTCAACGAGACTCCTTCGGCAGGACGGCGGTGTGGCAGGAGGGACGCTGCCCACTGCAGAGAGATGCTACGGAAACGCCCTTGACGAGGGAAAGCACCCGTTGTTCTTCGGGGACGCATCGTCTCCTTCGCATCCTCGACTCCTCGACACGCTCATCCCGACGTTTCATCGCCATCGGCTTTCGCGTACTCTCTCTGTGCGAGACTACCTTATCGCTGTGCATGATAGCAGGCGGTTCCGAGGGACGCGCCCTGCTCTTTGCCCTCTGCCTCTCCTCTGTCCTTGTTTCTCCTCGTCGACTCCCTCGTCCCCTGCTTCCTGCGCTATTCGCCTTGCGTGGACTGAATCGCTGTTTTTCAGTCTGTTCACCAGCTCAGAGTCTGCTGCGACGCCTGCCGTCGCCCGGCCACCCTCCCGCACAGCCAAACCTCGGCAACGACCCCTCGCTTCGCACACAGCACGGTTGAGAAGGTGTACTCTGTCATTCTGACCTGCGATAGCCTATACGTGCGTGCTGCCGCACACCCAAGCGCAAGACGGCGCCACTAGCGAGCTGACCGACTTCATCTCCCCGACGTTCTGCAGGTCGAGGATTCGCGAACATGGCGAGCCAGGCAGACGTGACTTCTGGCAGTGCATCAAGCGGCGCTGCAACAGCGCCAGCGACCCAGCCGCGCGACTCAGTCCTCTACCGCGCCCGACGCTGGCTTCACCTCCTCCCCTTCCTTCCCGGGTCGACCTACCTCAGCGCCCTCATCCTGCTCGCCTTGCTGCACACCAGCGGTCTCCTTCTCTTTACGAGAGGCTTCCTCCTGACGCGGAATGCGCTGCCGAACGTCAATACCTGCAACCCAACTGCACCCTCGGGCAACCTCGACCCGTCCTGTTCGCTCCCGCCAACGCACGACAAGCTCATCTTCCTCGTGGTCGACGCACTCCGAGCCGACTTCGTCCTTCTCGTCGACGAGCCAGCCAACCCGTTCTACCACAACCGCATCCCCTTGCCCGCTCACCTCACCCGCACCCAGCCTACCAACTCGTTCCTCTCGCACTTTATCGCCGATGCTCCGACGACGACTCTACAGCGCCTGAAGGGAATGACGACGGGTTCGCTTCCCACGTTCATCGACGCCGGGAGCAACTTTGCGGGCGAGCAGGCGGATGAAGATAATTGGCTCAGACAGGCGAAGCGGGCGGGCAAGCGGATCGCGCTTGTGGGCGACGAGACGTGGCTCAATGTCTTTCCGCGAGGAGGTAAGGACAGCGTCTGGCAGGAAGGGCTCGTCTGGCCGTACGACTCGTTCGACGTGGAGGACCTCGACACGGTCGATCGCGGCGTGCGGGAACACCTCCTCGACCTGCTGGACGAGCGGCGACAGCGCGAATGGGACATCGTCGTCGCACATGGACTCGGCCTCGACCATGCTGGACACCGCTTCGGCGCCGAGCACCGCGGGACGACTCGCAAGCTGCGCGAAACGGAGCAGCTGTTGCAAGATGTCGTCGAGCGGCTGCAAGAAGACACTTTGCTTGTCGTTGTTGGAGATCACGGTATGACAGACCGAGGCGACCACGGCGGGGACAGTCGGGAAGAAGTTGATGCGGCCCTCTGGGTCTACTCGAAGACGCCGATCGTCGACTCGACTTGGTTCAAGCAGGATCTTTCCTCGCCTCAACACCCTCTCGCTTCCCTCTACGCCGCAGCCAGCGCCTCGAGCGACCTCGGCGACCGTTTCCAGCTCACCTGGCCGGAGAAGGGCCTCTCGCAGACGACTCGCTCCGTCAGCCAGATCGACCTCGTCCCGACCATCTCCTTGTTGCTTGGCCTGCCCATCCCGTTTGGAAATCTCGGCTTGCACATCCCCGAGCTCTTCTTTCGCAAGGTTGACCTGCCCGTCGCGCTCAAACCGTCATCGGAGGTCGCCTCCGACAAGCCGAAGCGAGGCTTTTTCGGTGTCACCTCCTCGCAGCCGGAGCACCGCGACCAGGAGACCCTGTCGCCGCTCCAGACCTTCCTCCAGGCCACACTCCTCGCCTCGTCGGAACTCGCGAATTACCTCCTCACCTACACCTCGCTCTCGTCGGGCAAAGACCTCGTGCCAGCTATGCCGGAGCTCTCGTTCATCCTCGAGATCGCCAAGTCGGCCTACAAGGGTGCACATGCACCCGGTCACTCGCGTGAGGAGATGGAGATGCGGGCGCTCGAGAAGTTCTGGACGTTTGAGCGCAAGGCGAGGGAGAAGGCGAGGCTCGTCTGGGCTCGCTTCGACCCGTTCTTGATGGGCGCAGGACTTGCAGTCTGGACGGGCAGTCTCGCCGTCGCTTGGCGACTAGCCAATGCGGCGAAGAAAGGACCTGGCGCGCGATTCTTGGTCGGTCGAGCTGTCGAGGGCGGCTTGGTCGCGCTTGCAGTCGGACTCGTCCTTTCGGGAAAGGGGGTCTTCAAGGGTCGTCCGAACGGCTTGACTGCAGCGTTCGCTGCCGCTGTCGGAGCGGAACTCGCCATTATCTTCGCCCCGTCGGCTTCCCCACTCTCGCTCACAACCCGCCTGAGAAGCGCTCTGGCACGGGGCAAACCGGTCTCGCTCCTTCCCCTCACCGCGCATGCCGTTCTCTTCGCATCGAACTCGCTCACCGTTTTCGAGGACCGCATCGTCCTGTACCTCCTGACGACACTCCTCTCGTTCAGCCTGGTCCGCGGCTTCGCATCGCCCGAAGCGCGACTGAAGAACCGTGTTGTCACATACTCCGCCCTTGCGCTCGTCAGCCTTCGCCTCATGTCGTGGAGCACAATTTGCCGTGAGGAGCAGGTTCCGAAGTGCCACTCGACCTTCCACCTTACGCCAGGCTCGACTTCCAGCATCGTCGTCCTCGTTCTCTCCGTCGCAGCGGCTATTGGCGTCCCGTCGATCCTGCGCTCGTCGCTGGCGACGTCCAAATCGGACGAGGGAGTCGCCCCGGCGTTCCTAGGCGTCGGCATCCGCGCGCTGCTGCTCGGCGCATCGGCTTATTGGGTGGCGGACTCGCTGCTGGCCGCGTCGAGTTTCGGTACGACCGGGACCGTCGTGGCATTACTCGCTAAAACGGCTTTCGCGCGGGTCGTCCTCATCGGAGGCCTCCTATCGGCGACACTCGTCTGGTATCTCTCACCGCTGTGCATCCGAGTCCAGCGCGAGCAGGTCCGAAACGCAGCGGGCGAGCCTATCCGGACGCAGATCAAGGTCATCGGCTTCGCCAACGCCCTCGGCTCATTGTACCTCCTATTCTTCGCCGCGGTTTTCGTCCTCGTCTTCCTCGTCTCACCGCCGCCCGCCCAGCTCGTCCTCACCCTCCACCTCGTCGTCCTTCTTTGCCTGCTAGAGATCTTCGATTCTGAGCGGGACGTCCAGCACCTTACGACCGCCCTCACTTCGGCAGCATCCCTCGAGGCTTTCCTCAACAGCGACGAAGGCAGCCTCCCGCCTCCTCCTCGGCACACTGGGCCGACTTTCGTGCAGATCTCAATGCTTGCCCTCCTCGCACACCTTTCGTTCTTCTCGACCGGTCACCAGGCCGTCATCTCGTCGATCCAGTGGTCAACCGCCTTTGTCGGCTTCCCTTCCCTCACATACCCCTTCTCTCCCATCCTTGTCACCTTGAACACCCTCGCCGGCTTCATCCTCACGGCCGTCGCCCTCCCGCTGTTCGTCTTCTGGAACCTCTCGCCGACGCTCCAAGACCAAGGGCCGCCAATGGTCGTCGGGCGCAACCTCCTCCGCGCCGGAGCGAGCTACATGACATACTTTGCTACGCTTGCCCTCGCGTCTGCGACATGCTCGGCGTGGCTGAGGCGACACCTAATGGTGTGGAAGGTGTTTGCGCCGCGATTCATGCTCGCGGGTGTCGCGCTCCTCGCGACCGACTTTGTCGTCCTCGTGTTGGCAGTGGCGTGGGGCGCAAGCGGGGTGCTGGGCAAGGTACGAGGATCGTTGGGAACGAGGTTCGCGGAGTAGACGGGTCTGAATATCATGCATCTCGCATCTCGCAATGGCATCCATGCATTCTCGGTCGCCCCTGTTGTCCTTGGCCTACAGAGCAACAGCAAGGCTACAAAGCACGCGATGAGAGAGGGGATGAAGAGAAGTGACGTCCCCCCCTCCGCTCGTCAAAGCCTGACACAGCACGAACGCTGCACCAGCAATGCCCATGAAGAAACGAAGAATGTAAGAGACCGGTTGTGTTACGGACTGTACCGGCAGCGCCGCAAGGGATGGCCGAGAGAAAGAGCGTGCCGACAAGGAGGTATCGCTGTGATCGGAGCGGAGTATGCAGTCATGGTCAGCTCGCTTCGGCCAATCGACAGTATGGTGCAATACTCACCGGTACGAACCTGTCGCGCAGCGGGCCCGCGATCAGGCGGACGATGAGCGAGGCAACGCCAGCGACGATGTTCGAGTTGGCGACCTCGTCGTCCGATAAGGCGAGATCGCGCTTGATCATCGCGTTCTAGAGCGGCGGCATGGCGTACCAGCTGAGGAAGGAAAGGAGGAATGAGGGCCAGGCGAAGCTGAATGCAAGACATCGCAGTATTCGCGAGAAGAGGCGGGTCGGGGTTGGCGAGATGGAGTGGAAAGCAGTGCAGCTCGTCAGCGGGAGCTTCATAAAGCGAAGCGAAAGACCGCGCGGGACTCACAAAATCCTGCCATGGCGGTTGAGCGGCTTGATGATCGGAAATCTAAGCGCCTTCTGCGTCGCCGGAACAACCGGCTGTGCGCCGAAGCAAAACAACAAGAGCGTAGCTTGCAGAATCAGGCGATACTGGAGCGCCGTAGGAAAGGACGGAAGATGGAAAGCGAGGAGGCGAGGCAGACGGAAGGGAAGGAGAGCGAACGAGGCCGAACGGGGCGACCGTCGCCGCCCGCGTCGAGCGACGACTTCGCAGTCACCGCGGAGCACCTAGCGTCGACCGCTCGAGCAACGGGGCCAACGCTCTCTTGCCCATGGCGCTAACGAAGAGAAGCCGCCTACCCGCGCCTTCGGCGACTCGACGACGTTGGCGCTTCGTCGCACAGCCTCGAGGACGACGTTGTCTGCGCCAAGAAACGTTGCAGCGAAAGCATCGAATCCCAGGCGAGGGAGAGTTGGCGAGATGGCGATAGTGCACCCCCTCACTCCGCAGCTAGACGATATAGCGGATAGCCAAGATCTTGGTTGCGATAGGCGTTGCGATCGCTGTGAATGCGCCGTGAAGTCGGCAAGTCAGTGCAAAGCAAACGCAAGATGCGAGACGGTGGGAGCGGAGAGGAAGAGACGGCGAGGCAAACGCACCAGAGAAGCAACTCGCCCTCAAGATTCCCGCCCGCCCAAGTCTATCCTATTTGCACGCGGCGGCTTGATCGCGAGCTCTCCGTCACCGCTGACCATGTGCACTGGGTTGTGCACGTTGACACAGTCGCCTGACGGAGCAGCCTCGTCCGCCTCGTCGATCCAGCCGGCGGGGACGATGCAAGGGATCGAAGTAGCGACCTGCCGGCGCGTAAGCATGAACTAAGGTCAGCGCTCCGGCATAGGCAGCAGCGCCGAAGCGGAAGGGCGCCTGGATATGACTGAGGAGGACTCGAGACGCACCCAAGCTGCCCGGTTCAGCCATCCAGGCGCTCTTCGCCCCGTTAACCGGTAGACGAGCTCGTCGGTGAATGTGTTGCAGTTCCTGCGCGAGCAGGCAGTCAGCATCAGACGAAGCCAAGCGATGTGAAAAGACGACACTGACTTCTCGAGTAAATGATATCGAGTCCCGTTCCAAGCTGGATCCGCCATGAGCTCTTGTAAGATCCGGTATGCTCGTCGCTCGGCCTTGGTCATGTACTGCGTTCCATCACTTGCGCCGCCATCGTCCTCCTTCTCCTCCGCAGATCCGTTCGCCTCGTCGTCCTCAATCTCGTCCGCCTTGAAGCCCATCTTCGATGTCCGCCCTGGAGCCTGGGCCGAATCAACGAGGTTGACGGTCGACTGTGAGTCGATCGACTGCCAGTCTCCGTACGGCGGTCCAGCGACCGTCACGTCCTCGCTCGCCTGACGACTCCTGCCTGACCGCGTCCTTTCCAGCCGCCTCCGCCGCTTTCTCTTAACATCTTCTCCGCTATCTCTCCGCCCGAACGCCTCCTCCAAATCCTCGCCGAACGCAGTCCCAGCGTCGAGCGTCGAATAGTACCGCAAGCCCGGCATCCGCTGCGCCGCTGTTCCCGCCGGAATCCCAAAGATGCCCGTCACATTCGGCGAGCCGTGTCCTCCAAAGGCGTACTCGGTCGGATTGGGAGAGTGGTCTGTGGGTCCGAGGGGGATGCGAAGCTGGACAGAGGAGTGGTAGACGCCCGAGCCGCTGTGGATTAAGGCGGTGCTTGTCACCGCCACGGGATTAAAGTAACAGAGAGTCCCACGCACATAAAGTTCAGCAGTGAGCCAAGCCTCGACGGTGGGAGCTGTTTCGAGATGAGGAGGAGTGGGGGTGTGAGCGGGACAAGGTGGGAGGTCGAGGGTGGGCTGTGTGTGGACGTACAAGGTCGTAGACAACTATCTGGACCTGTAACGGCTCGTCTGCGTCCCTCGAAGCCATTTTCGCCGTTGTGGTTCTCGCCAACCCTCTCCTCGTCTCTCCTGCCGCAACTCTTCACCATTCTCGCACTCGCTACCAGAAAGGCTTCGCAGGGACGCCTGCAGAGACGATTGCATTCGTACCGGCTCAACATGGAGAACTACTAGTGCGCTCCTCGCGCCTCGCGCTCCTCCTTCCCACATTGCCATCATCGCTGATCAACTCGCCGTTCTGCCCTTCCTGCATCTCTTTACGCTTCGTGACGACTACCAATACTTCTAACGCCACCTGCCTCGCTCCCCTCGCCTTTGAAACAGCGCCGGAAACCCTTTGAACCGGCTATCCTACCTCCGATCCTCCCAGGCGTTCCTCACCTCCGCTCTCCGCTCATCGAAAGCCAAGTTTCTCCCGCTCGACTCGCTCTCTCCACTCTGCAAGAACGACAAGGAGGGAGCGCGTCACCTCCACTTTGTCGGCTGGAAGGATGTCGAGGCGGTCGTTGGGGAGGCGGAGCAGGTCTTTGCCGGTGTCGACGGCAAGCGAGACGAAGATGTGCCCGAACTTGCGGTCCTAGGCGTCCAGGCGAAGCGGTTTGGCAAGACCCGCGTCGGAGACCTCTCGCACGATGAAAAGATGCGCTATTTCCTCGACCAGCCGGCACTCCTCTTTCTCGGCGTCGATGAGCGGTCTGCTCCCGAGTCGGCCAAGTCGCTGCCCGTGTCGAAACCAGACGAGCACTCGATGCTCGAGACGCATTCGCCGTACGGCGAGCCGTACTGGGCGCTCGATGTCTCTGCGCTGCCGGACTTGAAGGAGAAGATCTTGCAGGCGAACGAGGGCGCCAAGTTCATGGAATTGCGGTCGGGCGCGCAGACAATGCCGACGCAGGAAGCGTCGATTGCGGCGGAGGCACGGGCGTTGGTCGACTGGAATACACGTAACAAGGTGCGCGCGGGCGCGGATGGCTTCTATTCGCTGAGTGCACTCCCCGGGTGAGAGGCTGACCACCCTTTTCCCCCGCAGTTCTGCCCCGCATGCGCGCGCCCGATCCGCTCCGTCTGGGCTGGCTGGAAGCGCTCTTGCATTCCTGGCGAACCTTCGGCGGACGGCGTTGACGTGCAAGCGGCGGCATGCATTTCTCGCCAGGTGCGTCGAGCCATTCTATGTCCTCAACGTCCCTTATTGAGACCGGATAATTGCGCGCATCGTAGGGCGTCCACAATTTCTCGTACCCTCGCACCGATCCGGTCGTCATCATGGCGGTCTTGAGTCCTGACGGCGAAAAGATCTTGCTGGGTCGGCAGGTGCGTTCAAGCTTTCCTAGTCGCATGCACCGATGCCGTAACTCGGCTGACTTTCTCGACATTTTCCGCAGCGAACCTGGCCCGCACGCTTCTACTCCTGCCTCGCGGGCTTCCTCGAAGTCGGCGAATCGCTCGAAGAAGCCGTCCGGCGCGAGGTCTACGAAGAAGCGGGAATCGTCGTTGGAGACGTCGGCTACCACTCGAGCCAACCTTGGCCATTTCCGGCGTCACTCATGTTTGGGTGCTGGGGAGTTGCGAAGACAGAGGAAATCCGGGTGGACTTGGATAACGAGCTCGAGGGTGCATGCCGAGCTTTCAGCCATACGGGACTGCTGACTGACCAGATCGCTTTTCTTTCCACGCCTCTCGCCTTCTCCCCGCTCCCCCTTCTACGGCTGCCCTTCCTCGATTCCTTCTTCTCAACGACTGTCCACACGTATTCCCTCCCTCGCCGCAACTCCCTCATACCCTTCGCCGCGACCCCCGCCTGTCCCTCTTTCAGACGCCCGCTTCTTCACCCGCGACCAAGTACTCGAGGTCATCCAATCGACCAAACCGATGCAGCTCAGCCGCGAACAGGTCGCCCGCATCGACGGAAAGGAGAACGCCTCATCGGACAAGCACGACCTCAACGACGCGAAGAAGAAGGCTGATGACAACGGGTCGTTCCTCATGCCGCCGGCGTGCGTTCCCGCTCTCTTCTCATGAATCGTGTGTGTGTGTGCTGACGTCGCATTGCACGCAGGACTGCTATCGCCAACACGCTCGTCACGGCTTGGGCGACGGGCCAGCTCTTCAACCAGGCGCCGGCGTCGGTGTCGAAGATGTAGACGAAGATTATGGCCTCATACCTTCTTCGCATCGCAAGTGATTCGTGTGTGTGAGGTAAAAGTCCGCACTACTACAAGGCTACGAAGTGAGCGGGACTCAGACTCGAAATGCGCGTGTTTCCGCCCCGTTCGCTCAGAGACCCCCCCAAAGTTTCGTGGCTTGGCCTGGAACTGCAGAGAACGTCTGCGCAACCATCGCGTTCCAGCTGCCTGTCACTCATTCCTACACTCCCATCCCATCCTCTGCGGATTCACTATTTCCCTCCTTCCCGCGCGTCTTTCGCTGCTTCGACGGGGCGAGGGAGTCGCTGAGAAGACCTGGCGAGGTTGCGTTTCGCTTTTGTAGAGCGAGCGCCGTCTGCCGGGCAATAAGCCAGTACAAAACGTCGAGCGAAAGCAGCAAGCCGCTGACCGTATTGGCGACAAGGCCTCCTTGCCTTGAACGACTGTGCCGTCCTTAAGGCGGAATGCGTTGACCGTCTTGGACCACTGCTGCGCGACTCGGAATTCTGGAGAGAGATTTCTGCGTCGTGCCCTTCGACAGCTCGTCGTATGGAGCTGTAGAAAGGAGGTCGAGCGAGAGATTGAGAGCTGCATTGGGGATACAGATGCTCATCATCAGCGGGAACACAAAAAAGCTAGCAAGCACCAGGCAGACTCACCCGCGCGCCCGTGGACCACCTTCCTCGTCTTCACCGGCTTCGGCGCGGCATTCGGGGCAACTTCGTCGTCTGTTCTGCGCGCGCGCTTGGCGTTGGTATCGCCAGGCGGAGTGGCTGGCAAGGTACCCTGCTGGCCTTCCTCAGCGGACTGCGCCGACTGCCACAAACGCATCTCCCGCGTCCATTTCCCCAGCTCGACTCTCGTGCGAAATTTGCCAACTGCGATTCAGCATCGTCAGTACGAAGTAAACAGCTCAAGACGACTGGGTGCGCACCTCTTGCTCCTTCACCGTCAATGCCCTCCACATCTCGCCAATGCGCTTGCTGATCTCGGCTGGTGGCAGGTCGGGGTTGTTAGCCTTGATACGGCGCGGACTTCGTTCTCGAAGGTCAAGTATGCAGTAGCTGGCCGAATCGGCTTGTTCGGGTCGGTTAACGGACGATGGGAGCGGTAATCGGATCGGACTTCGGCGCGCTTGGTCGGGTCGGTCTGAGTCTTGCGCCTCACCGCGACGAGCGCGTTTGGTTTTGTGGCGACCCTGACCCGGCCTAGTCTTCTGGTCCTGCGGCATGAGCGTTACTTCGAGGAGAAGTAGACCAACTTCGGCGTACACCGCCTC
Source organism: Rhodotorula sp. S30-09 (assembly GCA_023628235.1). Classification (NCBI taxonomy): domain Eukaryota; kingdom Fungi; phylum Basidiomycota; class Microbotryomycetes; order Sporidiobolales; family Sporidiobolaceae; genus Rhodotorula; species Rhodotorula sp. S30-09. Next base: position 128,708 of record JAMALD010000027.1, on the reverse strand, counting down.
GTCGGCAGGGTTGTCTTCCGAAACGGGCGAGATGCGGGTACTCCAGATGTGGACGGCGTTGTGCTGACGAGACAGAACGATGGCGCCCCGAGATGCTGTGAAACGACGATTAAACGGCGCGTCAACCAGCAACTTCTCAGCCTGTGAGCGGGACTGGCTTACTGCGGGTCCTAGCCGCACCCCAATACACCGGCGAGCCGAGTGCTCTGGCAAGGAGCATCCCAGGAAGCCGACCATCTGTGCAGGCTATGCCGTACGGGTGATCTGGATGGTCCGGATTTGCCTCGACGAACTTGGCGAACGACTCGAGTCGTGGATCTGCTCGTGCAGCTTGTCAGCGCTTCATTGTCTGTCCTAGCTATAGAGCGAGAGTGGCCTTTCCTCCGTTACCGATCGAGTCCCGCGTGAGCTGATTGTACCAGCAGTCGACTAATGAGGGCGTCGACCCGATGACCTTGCCCTCGTATCTGATAGGGACGGCTGATAGGGACGGCAATGGCCTGTAGTAGGTATTTGTCAGCGTCGACGTGTCCGAATCATCGCTCAATGCGCTCGACTCGCCTTGTACGCGCCCCGCAAGGCGGCAACAACGCGCTTGACCTCCTCGACATCGTCTGTTCAGCGAGTAGCTGAGCGTGGCAACTGATACCAGTGGTCATCCGATACAGCTCCCTGCATTGGGTTTGCGGTCAGTGCACAAAATGTCGGCTTCGCATAAGGTCGACATCAGACCAGCCCAAGCATCAGCGAGGTGTCATACGAGGGAACTGAAGATACTACAGCAGAGTCAGAACCCCTATTTTTGTCCGCGGGACTTCCAGAGTTCAGGTGGCCAAGTAGTTACGGCGTGACGCTTACACGTATGATTGAGACCCGTCAAGATCGTGGGTTCAATCCCCACCCTGAACAGCTGTTTTTTGCGGCTCCTCTGCTCCCATATCGCAGTCAGCTTCGATTCGGACAAGTAACACGGACTAGAACGCGGATTATTCTGGCTTCGAGCCCCAGTGGTGACATCTTTTGCCGCAGTACCGGACATTGGAGAAGCGGAAGTCGAGGAGAATAAGGTCGAGCTCTTACGCTCGTCGGGCGCTCAGCCGGTACGCGTTCGCAAGGAGCAGTATTTCTTTTGCTGCCGACGCGCCGGGCGACTGCTGGGGGGCGGGTGGACAGTGCGAGGCGCTGTTGAAGCTGGAGGAGGAGGTGCAGAGCAGACTCGGCGGCAGTCCCTTCGTGGGGCTAGCTGCGTGCATGCCCCCTGTTGTTCTTGCAGATGCATGTTTAATCCAGTATGAGGCATCAGTGAGGCCTACGAGCACTTGTGCAGCTGGCAGGAGCTTTGGGGCGAACACGAGAGAGAGTCGTCGGATCTGCGCGTGAGCGACAACGAGGGTGCAGTAAGCTTTAGGGAGCAGCTTACCACCGGCTGAACTAGCCGAACCAACAGCAGGAAACAGACGAAGAGGTCGTCGAAGCTGAACCTTCGCAAGTCGGGTCTCGCCAGACCATTCATCTCGCAAGCGAGCAACACAACTTGCTAAGGACTGCATTGACATTGTTTCTCGATACAAAGCCGCTGGCGACGCGTCTAGATCTTGTAGGTGACCTTCTGACCCGACGTCTGCAACACAGGTATCGTCAGCTGCACCTTCAGATGTTCGAAACGGAAGAAGCGGCTTACCTTGCCCGCCTTGAGGTACTCAAGGCCCTCGGTGATGTTGTCGAGGCCGCCGTCGAACGAGCAGATCGGGTTGGCCTTGAGCTTACCGCAGGCGAAGAGGTCGGGAAGGATGTTGGCGCACCTGGGGGCGGCGAGCGAGGCGAGTCAATGTGGTACCCTAGTAAGCTGTAAGTGTTCCATCGTAGTCGCCGTGTGTGGGAAGTGCGGCGAAGGAAGAGCAGGACGCACCACTCCTCCATCTGACGCTTGTCCTCCGGCATCACGGGGAAGGTCACGCCCGGCCAGTCGAACTCGACACCAAGAACGGTGTCTGCATGCGCAATAGAACTCTTAGCACAGCTGCCACTCGTAACGCAAGGGCCTTCAACCCACAAACGAGGTTCATCTCGGCAGGAACCGTGTCCTTGTACTGCTGGAGCTCCTCGTCCTTGTTCGTCAAGAGCGTCATGATGTGGCCCTCGCCCTTGGCGGCAGCGACGGCCTTGACGCAGGAGACGGTCGTCTTGCCCTCCGCGATTGTGTCGAGGCCGTACTGGAGCGACGGGTAGTCCTTGGCGATCTTCGACGAGACGTCCGGGTCGGAGTCTGTGCAGCCGGGTACCAGACAGAGTCAGTGAACGTCTTGGCCAAAAGTGGCAAAGACCGCAACGCACATGAGTAAGCAGCCGCCGCGCCAAACTTCTTGACGAGGTCAAAGTTCTTCTCGCTGCAGACAGCGATGGGCGTGTACCCCGAGAGCTTGAGGAGCTGGAGGGCGTAGAGGCCGACAGAGGTGGAGCCGCCCCAAATCAGAACGGGCTCGGCGTTCTCCGTCGGGTTGGAGGGGAGGTTAAGGTTGAGACGCATGTAGAGCGCTTGGATGGCAGTCCCTGGCAGTTCAGTCAAGCAGCGTTAGTGATTCAGCGCTTTTGAACAGTGGAAGGACATCAAAGACTGACAGGGACCGATACCGCCCGCAGCAGCCGCCTCCTCGTCGCTCACATTGTCCGGGACCTTCCAGACAAGAGTCGCCTGCGCCTTGACGTACTCGGCGAACGAGCCCTCTCCCTCCCACTGGCCGCCGTGCACAAACGCAGCGACGCGGTCGCCCTGCTTGAGGTTCGAGACGCCCGAACCGAGTTTCTCGACTGTGCCGGCAAAGTCGCAGCCGAGCCACGAATTGTCCGGGGCAAGAAAGTCGCGGCTGTACGTGTAGAAAGCAGTGTGAGCCGGGGCAGGCGCAAGAGAACGACGGAGAGACTCGCTGTTTCCCTGCGAACGGAAAGGAGAGGAGGTCAGTATGGAGGTCTTTGCTAGGCGGAACAATCGGAACGCACAGTCGGTCGGGTTAAGAGCGATGGCACGAGTCTGTCGAACGGAAGAGAGGCGTCAACGAGGAAGCCGGGAAGAGAAAAGGGAAGGAGAACAGCGCACCTTGACGACGACCTCTCCCGGGCCAGGCTGGGGGAAGGGGACGTCGCGGATCTCGGTCTTGCCCTTACTAGGAACGACGACTACTTTGGGCATGATACTGGGGATGGCAAGAGTGTAAGAAGGCGGACGAGGGAAAGAGACGAAGCCGACTTGATCTCCGGATCGCTGACGGAGTCGACGCCTCCACTTCCTCGCTCCGCAGCGGAGTAACGACGCGCTCGCTCAGCATGGCCACCAGCTGCACAGACTGCACCCCTGACTCATTCAACAGCGCGGGCGAAGCGTCACCGTCCGCGAAACCCGCTTCATCAGTTTCAGCGAAGGACGACCCCGCCCTGCTCGACTCGTCGACATTCGAGCCGCCAGAGCTGGGCAGTGGCGATAGAGAGGCTCCCAGACTGTGCATCGAGTTTTGCGACCGCTGCAGGGTGCGTTGCGGTGTCGTGATCGCTCGTCTTCGTCGTCACTTCGTCGCGAGGGACTCACTGCACCCTGTTCCGCGCGCAGTGGCTGCACAGGGCGACATGGACACAGACTGAGCTCTTTCTGACCTTCCCACCCTCTCCCGACTCGTCCACCGGTCTCCGCTCCATCTCTCTCGTCCCTCGAAACGCTCCCGAAACGGGCGGTCGCTTCCGAGTCTGGCTGTTGCGGGATACGGCTCAGCGAGACGAGCAGGGAAAGGGGAAGGAGAAGTGGAGAGGCTGGGAGCTCGTTTGGGACCGCAAGATTGAAGGAGGATTCCCTGAGATGAAGGAACTCGTGCGTGGCTTTCCTCAACCTTCGCACCAAGCTCCTAACCAAGCTTTCATGCGCAGAAACAACGCATCCGTAACCTGATCGCTCCCACTCAAGACCTCGGACACAGCGACAAACCCGCCAAACCCGCCAAACCCTCTCCTTCTGCCTTCGTCGATGCCCCTCCTCCAGCCAACACCGCCGCCGAGTCCGTCTTGAAAGGTCCGGCAGGGGACGTGCCAGACAGGGCGGAAGGCGTGACACTCGGAGCGCAAAAAAGTGCGGCGCCGCCGGCGGAGGAGGAGGGGATGAGGCCTTTGATGGCGGTGGACTTCGAGCCTCGGTTTCGCTGCGCATGAGATGTGAGGCGTACGTATGTGCGTATAAATTGCAAGCGACAATGTGGTAGGTACAAGGGAAACGCGAACGGAGAGCGAGAAGTGCAATTCGACAGAGTCGTCACGGCTTGAAGTCGTCCTCATCCATCGGGCCTCCTTCTTCGACACAGGCGTCGATCCATTCGGTTGTGACGATGCGGCGGTACCTCGGCCTGTAGGAGCAGAATTTAGCGCGAGCAGCGGAAGAAGCGAGAAAGCTTACGCACTCGTAGGTGCGGCTGATGAGCTCCTTGTAACGGTCAGGGACGGGCTTGGTGACGATGATGTGCGTGAGCTTCGGGTTGTGCAGGTCATCTGTCGCGACGCCGCCGGCTTCTTCGAATGCTGGGGGGAGTGCAAGGTCAGCTTGAGAGATCTGTTACTAGAGGAACCGGAGGTCTCGGGCACACCAGTCTTGGCCTTGGCGAGCCTACGCACCACAGAGAAGGCGTCAGTAAAGGAAAGAAGCGAGGGGGGGGCGGGGACTCGTACGCACTGCGAGTCGGCAACCGTCTGCACGCGATCTGAAGCCTTCGAGCTCGACAAGTCGTTCTTCGCGGCACTAGCGCGCGTATCAAAGTACGCGATGAACGGCGCGAGAGGGCGGTCCGGGTCGAAAGCCTTCTGGTCGTCCGCACCCGCACCCATTCCAGGCGGCGCATCCGTCAAGCCGTCGTTGTCCCTTGCGAGAGTCTTGCTGCGTACAGCAGATTCGCCCGCTCCAAGCTCGATGCCCTCGATGCGGTCACCGAACGAGTCGGCGTCGGGCTTCGTCTCCTGCGACGAGCTAATACCGAGGTCGAGCTTACCAACATCCTGGTTGATCGCATTGACGGGCGGCGCCATCACGCCCTTGTGCGGCCAGAAGTCCTCGTAACGCGGAACGTCAGGCAGCGGCGCATCCTCCGTCTTGGCAACCAGCACCTCGCCCTCGTCATCCTCCGTCTCGGGGTCGTCCTCGTCGTCCGCCGCAATCTCACCGCGGTACTGCGACCACGCTTCAGCTGCAGTGATACGACGCGGAACCTCCTGCGTGATGTCGGGCTTGACGTCTTCCGAGCCTTCGACCTGCATGCCGTCGTCGTCCGAGTCGGCGTCGTAATCGGGACTCGACATCGTCTTCGGCATAGCGTGAACGAGGTAGCTGCGTCGCGCATGCGTCACTCAAGCGCTCTGGCCAAAGCTGGGTGAAACGCACCGCATGCGCAGCGGGAGACGGCGCCCGCGCTCGAGACTTTTGAAGACCCACTCTGGCGTGACGATGTCGACCTCCTTGCCCCCCTTTTTGTTCTTGATGCCTGCGCACAAACTTATCAGCGATTAAGCTCGGCAAATGCGCACGCAGGACGCACCCGCATACTCGGACGCCACGACGACGCGCTCGATGTCGGCAGGCGGGATCGTCTGGATGTAGTTACCGCCCGCCTCGACGACCTTCTGCTGCAATTGCTCCTTGAGCTCGGGCGGCTTCGTTTGGTGGATGTCTGCGCGAGGGCCCAGGTCAGACGCCGCAAGAGCGATGAGCGACGAGATCGCGCAACGCACAGAAGATGACACCCTCAAAGACGTTGGATGTCTTCTCGACTTCGCCGACAGCGCTCGAGACGATGCGAGCTTTACCACTGCGGTTGATGCGAATCGCTTTGGATTTTGAGCTGGCGTTCGAAGATGGGTCAGCAGGCTGGAGGTGGGCAAGTTGGGACGAAACGGACTCACGCCAAGTCGTCGCCGAATGGCCGCTTCTTCGGAGCACGACGGAAAGCGAGAACAGCTGCGGGCGAAGCAGTCAGTGTTTTGTCGTTGCCATGGAACAGTCCGACTTGCTCTCGAAGTCCATCGAGTCCGACAACGGATCCAACTCGTCGCGAATTTTCGAGGCCCCTGCGAGAAGGGCTCGTCAGTTGAGAGACGGGGCGGAAAGGAATGCTCCTGCTTACGAGGGAAGCGAAGAGTCATGCCGGCACCGTACTCGGCTCCGAGGGACAGAGTCAGCGTGGTTCGAATGCACAGGGGAAGTCTGCGCTCACCACCCTCGACGATCTCGGCAGCCTTGATCTCGATGATGAAGGAGCTGCGGGCGGAAGCGTCAGCTCAAGCGCAAGCTAGGAGCGGTTGCGATCAAGTCGCACTCTGCTGGGTCGATGAGAACATCAGGCCATTCGGTGACCGTCTCGAACCAGTCGGGGACCGACTTCGAGTCTCTGCGGTCGAACTCAATCCACTTGCCACGCGTGTTTTCGCTGTTGCGGGAGGACGATCAGTAACGATCGGTCGTAGCAGGGCTAGAAGGGACGCACCCGATCCAGGTGTAGTCCGACCGCGAGAGTCCCGATCCGACCTTGGCAAACGACTTGTAGCTGCGAGCGTACGGGAAGAACATCAGCCAGACGCGGGCAAGACAGGGAAGGTTGGACGTACACCTCCTTGCCATTCTTGGTTCCCCTCAAACCGACGAGATACGACGCCAGCCGGCCACCGCGACTGCCTTGGCCCCAGTAGCCGCCGACGATGAGCCCGTCGATTTTCTCCCCGAGCTCGTCCATGTAGTCTGCGACGAGCGCGTCAGAAGAGCTATCGGAGGAGCGGAAGGTGACGCACCTGGCTTAATCTTCACCCACGAATCCATCCGGCCGCCGAGCACGTACGTCGAAAGCGGATGCTTGCAGACAAGCCCTTCTCCGCTGCAGACACAAACGTCAGTGTGGCCTTCTTGGACTAATAGCGAAACCCCGTACCGCTCTTCGAGTATGCGCTGCAGGTACTCACGGATGTCGTCGATGGAGGAACCCCTTGCGCAGTCGGCGATCTCCATCACCCCCTGCTTCTGCGTGATGACCTGCGCGAGGAGGTGCTTGCGGCGCCAGAGCGACTTCTCAATGAGCGGCGTTCCCTTTCCGCCTCTGCCCTTGATGTAGAGGATGTCGAAGACCTTGACTGCGGAACACGGCCCTGAGTTCAGGCGCGCATTCGAGGGACGGATGGGACGCACAGCAGGGACGGGGGTCGTTCGGGCCAAAGTGCTTCGTCTCGTTCGATGCGAAGGTCTTGAGGTTCCCGAACGCCATGTACTTGCTGATCTTCGGGTCCCAGACGAGCATCTCGCCGTCGAGGATGACCCTGCGAGGCCGAGCTGTCATTCAGACGTATTTTGCGAAGGAAAGGGAAAAGCTCGGCGCACTCCTCGATGTTTTCGTTCAGGCAGTCCTGGATGAAAGGTGTGAGCGAGCCAGTGGCAGCGTTGGTGCCGTACAGATACGTGTAGTCCTTCGACTTCCTGCGCGGACGTGCACCAAGTCAGCGTGTTTGGCCGACAATGTGCCCAGCAGAAAAGACTCGCCTTGACGCGTACATGTATGTGTCACCCTTCTTGTGCATCTGAATGCGCTCGCCGTCGAGCTTCTCCTCGATGATGAACTCGTCCTTCGCATACTGGCCTTCCTCCAGCGGGCGATTCGGATCCTGCGCAGACCTATTGCGCCTCATCGCCTTGATTACGTCCGAGAGCGAACGCTGCGTACGCCAACACAGCATCGGACGGAAGACATGGTTGATCTTGACGGTGTGGTCCTGCGGAGCGGAAACAGTGAGCGATTGCGCCGGACCAGCCTTGGCGCCATCCGGACCTCATGGGGGATGCGGTGATGAGGGTCAAACAGCTTGTAGCAAACCCGCCTGACGTCGGAACAGGTGTTGAAAAGGTCCATCGCGTCCGGGTGGATCTGGTTGAAGATGGTCTTCTCGCCCATGCCGATCTTGAGATCTGGGGGTAGCGGTCAAAATATCACCGACGAGCATTGAATCGCGGCATCTCGAGACTGACCACGCAGAATGATACGGATGAGCCACTTCATCTCGGCAGGCGTCATCTTCGAGACGCAGCGGCGAAGGATGCGGGCGTGCTCCGCTCTGCCAGTAGCTACCGTAAGCAACTACTCTGGAAAAGCGAAGACGGGAGACCCACTGCATGCCCCTCTTCTGCCCGTTCGCGTCCGTGGTCGTTCCCCTCGTGTGGGACAGTTCGTCAAGCGTCTCGTTGATCTCGTCGATGGTGACATCGCTGACGGCGCGAATGACCGTCGAGCGACTCTTGATGACGTCATAGGCGACGGCGCTGTCCGAAAGCGGGTCAACGAGGGGTCGAATCCCAAGAATGCAAGTCGACGTACGCAAACTCTCCTGCCCCAGGCTGTCGACCAGCTGTTAGTCGTCGCATGCGCCTAGAGGAAGGGACCATCACGCACATCCTCCTTCGTCGGGACTTTCCAGTTGATCAGCTTGAGCGCAGCGCTGTTCTTCTGCGGGAGGTCGAGAGCCTGGATAATCGCTTTGGCCAGCTTCTGTTCCTTGAGGTTGTACGTCCGTCGCCCCGTGTCGCGCTTAGTACCGTCTATCCGTCAGCCAAGTAAATGGAGCGAAAGAAGGGAGGCGACACGCACTTCTGGCAGCATCAGGCGGACGAGAGGGTAGAGGTCTGGCCCAACCTCAGCCCTCCAGTGCTGCAGGGCCCAAGGTTAGTTCGCACAGTCCGTTCGCACAGTCCCTATTGGTTAACAGACCAGCCAGAGCACGCACCGAGATGAATTGCCCGAGCAACTCGCCCTTGTATCCCGCCTTCTTGTGCTTCTTCCTCGTCAGGCTCTCGAACTGGTCGAAGAGCATGCAGAGGACGCCGAACGGCGGAGTTGGCCCGTTCTCGAGCCCTGGCGGCTTCTCGATGTAGTCCGACTCCGCAAACTTAAGGCCGTCGTCCTCCTCGTCCTCCTCGTCCTCATCGTCGCGGGGCTTTTCACGGCTGTGCGAGCGCCTGGGCATGGCGCGCGGCTGTTCAGCAAGAATCTGGGCCTGGCGGGCAGTCACAGCAAGCAGCAGGTGGGGGGCGAGCGTCTTGGCGAGAGGCAAGCCACAAGTTGACCTTCATCCGAGATGTCAACCAAAATTCTTCTATCGAACGGAGCAGTGTTCACTTTTGCAGTTTCATTGCAGTGTAGAAGACATCTTTCAGCCCGGCAGCTCGCATGCTGCGTCAAGTTGAGCAAGGTGAGCAAGGTTCTTCCCTCGGCGAGCGGGAAGGGCTTGACGCACATCTCGCCAACCTGATTCAGCCCGTCGACCTCTTTGACAGAGATCTTCTCCTTCGCGTCTCTACCGAGTACCGGTCCGAGATGGCTCTTCAGTCGCACGGCCCATGTTGCCGCTTCGTTCGGCGCGATATCGAGCGGCGGCTCAATGACTGGCCCGTCCAGCTCGCACCGTACTTGCAGCGCCTTCCACTGCCATGACTTGACAACCTGAACGAAGTGGTCTACGTTTGATGCCAGACCTTCGGCGATGATTACGCCCGGATAGCTGCGGCAGCAAGACGTGGGTTATTGAGCTCCTACGCGTCGGCGAGCGGAAGACATACCCAGGCTTTGAGAGACCCCAGAGCTCTAGCTCAATGCTCCATGCAACAATATCCTTCCGCTTGCTTGTTGCGAGCAGGTGATGTGACCACATCAAGACCGTCTTGAGCTGCAACGGCCCAGCATCTGCGGGAGACGGCGGTCAGTAAGAGAAGAAATGAAGAACAGGACTCAACCCTCACGGGGTGGCCGTGCAAGAGCAGGCGAAGGCGAGGGATGGGAAGACGAGGGCGGATGGGCGGTCAGGTATTCTTGCAGAGCGGTGACGACGTTGAAGACAGGTAGCGGGTCTTCTGATAGAGGGTCGTTCGAGGGCCCCGAGACATCAGTGCACAGCTCATTGGAGTAGAGGAGCCCTTAGGATGCGTACCTTCGTCCTGAACCCGCTTCAAGACCTCCTCCAGCTGCCGCCGAAGTTCCGCTTGTTCATATCGCTCTAAACGCAAGCAGTGCAAAGATATATCTGGAGGCGATGGTTGTGCGCGGTATTCTGCCGTAAGTTCAACTGAGTCGGAAAGTCGGAGAGAGAGGGTGGGGAGGGGAAGTGAGAGGTCATCTGGCGCGGCGGAACCGTCGAGGACTGGCTTGAGCACGACCAAAAGGTCAGCTCGTTGCCTGCAATTGGCTTACGAAGCGACGCACCTCCCAGGCCCTCCTCACATCGTCATCATCCCAAGCGAGTTCTCCGTCGACGCAAATCGCCTGCAAGACCTGCAGCTCGTCTTTGATCTGCTCCAATAGCATGTGCGATGTGGGACGTAACGCTAAGGTCACCTGCGAGCGAAGGGGAAGCAGGACGAGCGGATGGACGGAAGCTGAGGAGCAAGGAGCGACATTGTGCGGGCCGGATCAGGCTGCGAAGATGTAATGCACAGTGATGCACGAGAGAAAATATCAATACAGTGCAACGAGCGAGGTTCGTCTCAGACGAAGCGTCCCGCCGCAACCTTCACCTCCGCGACCGGCGCGTCCTCCTCCCCACCATCGTCGTCTTCGTCGTCGTCGTCCGGCTTCTCGTGCTGCGGCAACAAGTCGCCGATTCGGAGGCGGAGGAAGCCACCCAGATCCGCGTCACCCGTCTTGACGGTCAGTTCTCTGCGGAAGAAATCGTGTCAGCGAATGAGCATGCCGTGCGGACGATCGCTGACTCGCCTAGTCCTATGCAAACTCTCAATCGCATCGATACGGTCCCTCGTGGTGTCCAGCTGAGGGTTAAACCGCAAGTTAGCAGACGAAATTGGCAGGAAAGCAGGGCTGGGAAACGCACGTCTTCTTGGAAGCCTTCTTGCGAAGCGATATCGCGGAAGACATTGAGCATAAGGCGGCTGTCGGGTCGGACGTTGTGGTAGCGGTCGATGTTGATGATATGCCAGGTGTCGAGGTCGTTCAGGAAGTCCGTCCGGGTCATCAAGTTGCGCTAGAGTACACGGCTGTCAGCGTAGGGTTGAGCCGGATCATCGAAGTCCTTGCGCACCGCTTCTCCATACGTGACCTTCGGATCCAGCGCGTCGGGCAGGACGTTCAGCAAGTCGGCCTCGATCGCCTTGTCTGTCTGCTCCTCCGTCTCGGGCTCCTCGATCTGCTTGATAGCCTGCGCGAGGAGCGGGGCGGACTCCTCCGCCTGATTGGCAAAGTGCTGGAAGAGGAGCTGTGGAGCTCGACGGGTCAGCCGGTATGTCGAGAGAGGCGGACAAGGAACGCACCATCGAGCAGGACGCCCACTTCTGTTCGTCCATCACGTCGTCTGCGAGAATGGAGGATCAATGGAAGCGCTGCTAGGAGCCGCAACGAAACACACCGTCGTGATCGGGGATCAAGCCAACCTTGGACAGCAACCACTCCTTCTCCTCCGCGACAAGGTCCTTCGCCGCCTCGATCATGTCGTCCCGCTTAACGACCTTACTGAGGTACGCCAGCCTCCCACCAACGAGGTCCCAGATCCGCATGCTCTCCGCCCTGCTGGCTGGCTTTGCAGAGGGGCAGAAACGCGGATGTGTTCCTTCGAGGTAGTCGTGTGTCTCAGAGGGTGTGAGGTCGCGGATCGAAAGTACGTGCATACGAGTGGCGGAGCGCTTGAGGTGGGCGTATGTGTGGAAGTTGTCGGTGAGGAAGATCATCGTGAGGACGCCGGCTTGAGACCAAGCCTCGGCTCGCTGCTGGAGCATGTGGAGGAGCGAGTGGCCGTCTTCGTCGTCGTGGATAAAGTGGGCGTTTTGGACGATCAAGACAAGCGGGCGTTTCCGCTTCTTGCGATACCGGATCGCGACCTTCTCGAGCTTGAACAACGCCCGCTCGATGTCGAGGAGCGGCCCTGCCTCGCGCGGATCCCGTCGCTGAAAGAGGCCAGCGAAAGAGTCCTCGTTATACTCAAAGTCGAGTGCCTTGCCGAGCCGCAGTCGGACGACCTCGGGGTCTTCGTGCGCCTCGAGCATGGCGCAGCCATCGGCCTGGTTCTCCAGCATGGCCGAGAGCAACATACTCGTCTTGCCGGCACCCTTCGGTCCCATTAGCAGCAGGTCTGCGAGGGGACGGGTCAGCTGAATCAGTATGCGAGAAGGGTGACCAACGCACATTCGCCCGAGATTTCGCCATTGATGACCTTATCGATGTAGTCTTGCTCCCGCCGGCGGATGATTCCCTTCTTCATTGACCCGTCTTCCTCCCGCGACGTCGCCTGAGCCAGCTCGAGGACCGGGTCGTAGCCCTTTGCGAAGGCTCGCTCCATCTTGCGAAGGACTTCCCACTTGTACCTGCGAGATTAACCGTCAGCGTCGCGGCAGAATCCGCATGAAGAGCCCGCGTACCAATAATGGTAGCAGAGACCGGCTGCGGCGATGAGCAGAATGCCTAGTCGCGGGAAGGAGCGGAGGAAGGAGGAAGAGCATGTCAATCTCGGCTCGCCCGGCTTGCTAGCCTGACAGCGCGTGGAACGCTCTTACCTCCAGCCGTCGCTACCGCGCTGTCCAGCGCTGGCCGTCCCCCTCCTCCTCCAGGACCTCCCCCTCCGGGACCCCCTCCTCCCGATGAACCGCCTTTCTGTTCCCGCTCCTCCTCCCTCGCCTCGCCAGTCAGGTCGAGCTGGTTCTCGTATTGGAAGTTAGGCGCAACGGCGTTGTTGATCAGTGTCCTTCGTGTCGAGGGCACCAAGTGGGGTGGATGGTGCAGGGGGGCGAGAGACCGCAGGAAGCGCGGGGCAGCTCGTAGCATGGTAGCACAGGCACCCCAGAGCAGTCCTACCCTGTGCAACCCCGTCCACAGGGACGCCAGCGGGCTTCACCTGTGTAGTTGTTGGCAACCGCTCTCTCCATCACCTCGACTGCCCCTCGCTACGCTCTTGCTGGGCTTGTGTGTGCTCAGACTGGTGCAGTGCACCACGCGATGCCGTCTGACCTGAAAAAGACGGCGTACTCGCACCTCCTCCCGCAACACCACGTCGACTCGCCGTCGTCCTCATCGCCAGCGTCGTCCAGAAGCTCGTCGCCGGCGCCGTTGCCAGCTGACGACAAGCACTATGCTTTCAGCACGACGCTGCGCCGACACGAACCGGAATCCGTCGTCGACTTCTCCCACCCGCTCAGTGACCTCAAGCAGCACGTCGCAGCGCGATTCACAGGGTACGAGCCCGTCGGTGGACAGAACGGGATAGCGGGAGGACAGCCGGGACCCTCGGCGTACCCTCCAGCGGCACACGGACACGCTGGACCCGGAGGCTACTCGCACCACCCTTTCGCACACACGACCTCTCCCCTCACTCCCTCCGCCCACTTTGCCTCGCAATCCATCGCACAGACTCTCTCCGCCCTTTCGACATCAGCATCCTCAGGACTCGATGCAGGGAAGGTCGGGGCGATCCGCGAGCTGTCTGGCCCGAACGAATTCGAGGTCGAGGCAAAGGACCCGACATGGAAGAAGTTCCTGGGCAAGTTCTACGAGGACCCGCTCATCCTGCTCCTCATGGCGAGTGCGGTGGTCAGTGCGGTGGTTGGAAACTACGACGACGCGGCGAGTATCTTGGTGGCCGTCTTCATCGTCGTGACCGGTGCGTTCCGCCCCTTCTCACGCCTTCTATCTGAGCCTGACTGACCGCTCGCTCGCAGTCGGCTTCGTCCAGGAGCAGCGGTCAGAAAAGTCGCTGGAGGCACTCAACCGGCTAGTACCCCACTACTGCCACCTCGTCCGGTTCGTCTTGTGTTTACCCATCCCGCAACGTGCGTTGAGTTGTGATATTTCACGCAGCAACGGCCGCAAAACGACACAACTCGCCAACGTGCTCGTCCCAGGCGACCTCGTCACCTTTCACACGGGCGACCGCATCCCCGCCGACATTCGCCTCACGCAAGCTCACGGCCTCGAGATCGATGAGTCGGCTCTTACAGGCGAAACTCGGCCTGCGAAGAAACATACGGAGGCTATCACGCAGGGTACTGGAGGGATGGAGGGCTTGCCAATCAGCGAGCGGGACAACATCGCGTTCATGGGCACGCTCGTGAGGAGCGGACGAGGAGAGGGCGTTGTGGTCGGGACGGGCGTGCAGACGGAGTTTGGTGTTGTATTCAGCATGATGCAGGAGGTGCGTTCCCTTTGCCATAAATGCTAGCTCGAACTGGCAGGCTGACCTTCCCTACCTCTCAGGTCGGCGACAAGAAGACGCCTCTGCAAGTCTCGATGGACGAGCTGGCGAAGAAGTTGTCAATCATCTCGTTTGGCGTAATCGGCATCATCTGCTTGATCGGTGTCATCCAGCATCGAAGCTGGCTCGAAATGTTCACGATTGGAGGTGAGCTGTCGCGACTTCGCCCTTTTTCAGAGCAGCAGAACTGACCCTCCCCGCTTCATAGTCTCGCTCGCCGTCGCCGCCATTCCCGAAGGTCTGCCCATCGTCGTTACCGTTACTCTCGCCCTCGGTGTCCTGCGAATGTCGAAGCGGAACGCGATCGTCAAGAAGCTTCCCAGCGTCGAAACGCTCGGCAGCGTCAGCGTGATCTGCTCCGACAAGACTGGTACGCTCGCAACCTCTTCCCCCGGACGAGGCGAAGAAGCTGACCTGCTCCGTCCGCAGGCACCCTTACGACCAACGTCATGACCGTTACCAAGGCGTACTCCGTCGACCACGGCATCTTCGACCTCGACCACGGCCCTCCCATGCTCTCGCCTGACGATTCCCGCGCCAAGATCTTCCTCATCGGCAATCTCTGCAACCACGCTCACGCCGATAAGGGCAAGTACCACGGCCAAGCAACCGAGGTCGCGCTCATGAACGCTCTCGCCACCGTCGGCCTGACCGATCAGCGCATGTTCTTTACGCGCAAGAGCGAAGTCGCCTTCAGTTCGGAAACGAAGACGCAATCCGTCACCGGCACCTTCTCGCACGCTCAGCCGGGCGAGCCCGACTCGACATACGTCTCCGGCGCACTCGAGGGCGTTCTCGTTCAGTGTCGGTATCATCTGCGGGAGGACAACTCGGTTGTCCCGCTCGAAGCGGGCGTTTCGAAGCTTATCCATTCGAAGGCGATCGAGCTGGCCTCGTCCGGTTTGCGAGTCGTCGCTATGGCGTACGGGCAGGACCCTGAAGCTCTCGTTTTTGCCGGCTTGCAAGGAATGATGGACCCGCCTCGACCACGTGTCGCCGACGCCATCTCGAAGCTCAGCTCGGGCGGCATTCACGTCGTCATGATCACGGGCGACAGCGAGCAGACTGCGGTCGCCATCGCCAAGCAGCTCGGGATCCGGACGACTGGCGGGACGAGCAGGATGGGCATCTTAACGGGCAAGGAGATCGACCTTCTCAGCCAGCGGCAGCTTGCGGACCGGATAGGCGGCGTAACGGTCTTTGCGCGCACGACGCCGCGGCACAAGATGGCGATCATCGAGGCGTACCAGTCGCGAGGGGCGGTGGTGGCGATGACCGGAGACGGAGGTGAGCCCGTCGTCCTTGTCCTTCCTCTCGTTCCGTCAGCTGACTGCCTTCCACCGCAGTGAACGACGCGCCGGCACTGAAAATGGCGGATATTGGTGTTTCGATGGGCAAAGGCGGAACGGACGTAGCGAAGGAAGCGGCAGACGTTATCCTCGTCGACGACAACTTTACAACCTTGCTGCCAGCTGTCGAGGAGGGCAAGGGTGCGTATCGAGCTGCTCATAAGACGCCAGCAATACTGATCTATCGCATCCGCAGGCATCTTTGTCAACATACAGAATTTCCTTTGCTTCCAGCTCTCCACCGCCGTTGCCGCCCTCTCGCTTATCACCCTCTCGACCGCGCTCGGCCTGCCCAATCCGCTCAACCCCATGCAGATCCTCTTCATCAACGTCATCATGGACGGCCCGCCCTCGCAATCTCTTGGTGTCGATCCCGTCGACCGCGAAGCCATGAAACGCCCGCCTCGACCCAAGTCGGCGCCCATCCTTACGCGTCGCCTGATGTACCGCGTCGGTTTCTCAGCATGCATCATCATTCTCGGCGTCCTCTTCGTCCTCGCGCGAGAGCTCGGCGACGGCACCGACCTTGCGCGTGACCAGACCATGGTGCGTCAATCTCCTGCTTTGCGTCCGCGTCTCGAGCTGATCTCGTCTCCACCGCAGACCTTCACCTCCTTCGTCTTCCTCGACCTCACTTCGGCCCTACAGAACCGCGGCCTCAACGTCCCGCTCCTCTCCGGCACGCCCAACAAGATGCTCCTCCTCGCCGTCAGCGTCTCCTTTCTCGTCCAGCTCTCGCTCGTCTACGTCCCCTTTCTCCAATCCGTCTTCCAGACCCAGGCTCTGTCGCTGCGGGATCTTTCGGTCCTGCTCGTTCTCGGCGGGTGCAGCATGAGCATTCACGAATGGCGGCGGCGATACGAGCGGAAGCAGCTCGTCGAGGAGGCTTGGACGAACGCGCAGGTCGTGTAGAAATGGTCGCATTCGCTCCCCTCGCATAGATACCCATTCGCATTGAGCACGCATAATATCGAAGGTCACAACGAGATTGCGAGAACAGAGCGATAGCAACGACACGAAAACAGAACCTGAAGATACACGTCCGAGATGATGCAGCTCCTTTCCTTCCTTGCTGCTTGTCCTCAAAGCTTGTCCTCAAAGCTTGTCCTCAAAGCTTGTCCTCAAAGCTTGTCCTCAAAGCTTGTCCTCAAAGCGTCGGCAGAACCTCGAGCTCAAAGTCATCGATCTCCTGCCACTTCTGACGAACCTTCTGCTTAAGGCGCTCCGTTTCCTGGAACAGGATGTCCGTCAGATCGTGCATGGGAGAACGAGCAAACTGGACGCACCGAATCATCCGGCTCGGAACCCTTCGAAACCCGCTTCCTCGCCTTCACCTCGTTACCCGCCTTTCCTGCTGTGCGCGAGGCTGCGACGCGCTTCTTCGTGGCGCCGCGACGACGATGGGGCGACGAAGAGACGTCTCTATGAGGTAGGAACGCCAGTTATGCTGGGACGCTGTCAAGCCGAGCGAGTCGCGCGCACTCGTAGTCCGTCTCGTCATCCATAGGCTCGACCTCGTTCTCTATGGCTCGACCAAACACCTTGCGACGTTTCGGAAGCATTTTGACGAGCGCCTTCGACGAGATTGCTTGTTCGGAAGACTCGGGACTTGGCTGTTCGTCCCCCTTGACACGCTTGCGCTTGGGCGCCTTCTTCGGACGCCCGGCGTCCTGGTCCTGGACCGTCTTCTTTGACCCAGCACATTTGTCTTTCTTTGGCTTCGGAGCCAAGGCAGGCGAGAGCGAAGATGCCGGGCGGACAGCGTCGGTCGAAGCAGAGGCCTTGACAGGCAGTCCGTCGATCTCGATAGCAAATGCCGCTTCGTTCCCCGAGGTCGGGACGCGCTTGCCGCTGCGGTTGGTCTCGGCGTCGACTTGCGCCCGCCAACGGTCGACTTTGGCGTGGGGATCTGCTTGGCCAGACGACTGTCCCTGCTGGACAATGGCGTGAAGCGAAGTGAGACGGGAAGGCGGCTGACTGTACCCATCGGCGAGTTGGTCATCTGCCATGCTTGTGCCAGCGCGGGACAGAAGACCGAGAATGGGAGGCAGAGCATACGACGCCTGCGGGGCACCCGAGAGCGTGAAGACAGCAGGCGGGAGACCGATAGACGTTTGAAGTACATCAACAGAAGCCGGAGCGTTGGATGGCGAAGCTGCGCGCTGGATGGCCGGGGCAGCAAGATCGAGGGTCTTCGCCGGACGCTTCCCCGGGTCGTGTCGCCCTGCAGCGATCGATGACCCGGCAGCGGGATTCTTCGAAGGTGGCGCCAGCAACTCGGGCGAAATTGTGGCGTAGGTGAGGCCGCTGCTCAAGGACGCGGCATCAATCGAACACTGGCGGTCGAGAGAGCGAGCGGGTGACTCGGCTGCGTCTTCGGCCGGAGGACGGGTCAGCTTTTCTCGAAGAGCGATAGACGGTGATGCGGGCGAGAGCAGTACGCACCCCCAATGGCCATCCTCGTGTCGTGGGGCGACTTAGGGGGACCTTCACCGCCTCGTCCAGCAGTCGTACCGGTCGTGGAAACCATCACAGCGCCCGGAATCCTCGACGCACTCGTTATGCTCAACTGGGGACACGAGGGGACTTGTAAAAGCACTGGCCTGCCCAGAGCAGAGTTTCGGTGCGCTGGTGGACCGATCCTTCGAGGAAAGGTGATGAAGAGTGAAGAGTTAGCGGCGAGTCGTAGACGGGAGAATACAGTACGCCAGTAGGCTAAGCAGACGTTGTTCTTCCCTGGACGTGATCTAGCGTGGCAGCAGGTGTGAACGAGCGACGGAGGTGGAGGTCAACTCGCGGACTTCGCTGGAGGAGGCTGTTGACCTTGCACAAGTCGTCTGCGTCCTTGCTCGATCGGCATGGCTGCCTCTACCGACCGTTCGGACTGGCATACGCTGTGCGCGAAGCCTCTCTTCCCGCTCACCTTCCCCCAACTCACCTTCCTTCTCCTCGCAGGTCCATCTCCATTCCTTTCCGAAACACCGACAATGCGACCCTCGTGAAGCGCGTGATCGAGGTGGACAGGGTACTACGACCGTCAGAGCTCTCGCGGGATCTATCGGTCGAGGGCAGCGCCCTCAAGGCGTGCGTTTCTCCTTCTCCCCCTCCCGCTCAGGCTTGTCTGAGCTGGATACTCCTCTCTGCAGCACTCTGCGGGCAACAACAGTTGCACAAGCACGTGTTGCACTCGACCATCTCTTCTCCGACATCCAGCTCGTCGTGCAGACAATGCACAAATTTGGTCCGTCTGAAGTGGTTGGGCAGAAGGTGGAGAAGGCTGCACCGGATGCACCGTCTCTGGAAGTTGGGATGATGGGCAGCTGGGAGGGTATCAAGCAGTGAGCAGAATCAGGTGCTCTCCCATCAGTTTACCTCCTTGCGGTCTACGCCTTGTCCCCTCATCCCCCCTTTTTCTCCGGCCTTCTTGATCTGCCGGCATCTCCACCAGATGCACCTGTACAGTGTCTGTTGTATACATGATGCACATAATGTACACATCGCAAAACATGCAGCTCAAAGCTTGCAAGTCTGCACTCTCTGCGTTGTGTCCCACCTTTTCCTTCCTTTAGGCAAACAGGGGCTGGCAGGGATGACAGGAAATTTTTCTGGTCTGCTTCCGAATGTATGCGGGGCATGCGTGCGCCAGTGATTGGCCAAGCGAAGCAAGCAGGCATTGTTCCCTTTCTCCCTCTTTCCGCTCACTTCGCCCGCATCCACCTCCACCCACTGCCCTCCGACTCGCCTCAGCTGGCCCACATAGCCTGCTAGATGACAGCCGAGGTGCACCCACCGCCATGTGCGGTGTCTGTCTGGTCTGGCATGGTGCCTCAGGTGGTCAGCCACAAGGGCACTTTGGCCGGCAGTGCGCGTACTGCAGCGGACTTACCACATCCAAGCCCATCCACGCCCTCAAGGAAAGGCAAGGAGAAGATCTGTACCGGGTCCAACAATGGTGTAAGGCGTGAAGAGGAGGAAGAAGGGGGAGGAGGAGGCCTCACCCCTCGTCACATGCGAGATGCGCAGGCAATGCTCAATGGCACTGAGCAGGTACATAGTCACTATCTAGCATTGGTCTAGCGCGTATACAGGCTTACCTGCGTCCTCTCACTCTTCACCTCCTCCCTTCCTCATCCCCACTTGTCAAAGTTCAAGAAGGTGCTAGATCTGACGCTCGACGACTCGGACAGCGACGATGGAGCTGTGGCGCCGCGCGTGCGTCTCCGGCGCCTCTCTCGTCCCGTATGAGGCCTCACGCTCGTCTTCATCTGTGCACAGCCCCCCTCACGACCCGGGAACATCCCCTTCGCCTCTAGACGCCGTGCAGGTGGCCCGTCTACGCCCAGGCAAGCCTCTTCGCCTCAGAGAAGTCCGGCGCAAACGTCACGCGACGGTCATCCGCCGCCTTCGCCGCCCGAACCGCGACGGCCGTCAGCTCGAGCGAAGAAGGAATCGCTCAGCTCCCTCAAGGCGACAAAACAGCTCGCTACGACGACGGAGGTGCGTGAGAGTGTTGTTCTCAGCGTTGCGTACGAGTCTGACATTGTTTGCTGCAGCAGTCGCTCGTCACCAACCCTCACCTCCCTTCTCATCAATCTCCCGCTCCTACGCCTGCTCTCGCTCTAGCGCCAGCTCCGTCAGCCGCACAGTCACCTCCTTTACCTGTCCAAGCAGTTCGACAGCGTCGCAGAGTCCTCCCGCCACAGCAGCGTCTGCAGCTCAAGGGCCACCGATGCCGCATTCCGCCTCCTCCGCCGCCTTTACCATCCCACGCAAACATCGCCGTCCCCTTCCTCCTTTCTCGCCATCCTTGCATCCCTTTGATCCGCCCCTACCCGCGGCAGCACCACTCGTCGCGCTCCGCAAGCCCCGCCGAGTCTCGCATGACGACGCCTGTCCAACCTCCGCCGGAAGCCGGTCCTTCGTCTATCGCGGATTCGTCTCGCGTCGGTCTCGTTGAGTCGTCCGACCTGTACTGGGCCGACATCTGGCCCGCTGTCGCCGACATGCCGCATCTCGAGGGTTCGGACGTCGAGTCCGACGGCAACGAACGCGTCTTTCGTCGCGACCGCGACCCCGGATACCTCGACACCCTCTCCATTCCCTCGCTCCTACCCGGTCGCCCTCTCGCGCCAGGGCAGTGCGTTCCGTGGGCGCTCGACGCGAACAACCGCGACAAGCCAGGGATGCTCCCGAACCCTTACCGTCGCGACGAAATGGACGCCGAGGACGAGCGACGGGCACAGGCGAAGCGAGAAAAGCTCGAGCGGCGCGCGAGCGAGTCGCGCAGGCGGGAGAAGGGGAAAGGTGGGGCTGCGGATTCGGATGACGAGATGAAGCCGCCGCTGCTGAGGAAGAAGCGGAGGCGCTTGCGGAGGAACGAGACGGAGGCGGAGCTGCAGGCTCGACTCCGGCGCCGGCTCGACATCGACGACGACACTGACGCAGAAGACGAGGCAGCGGCTGCTTACCGCCCGACGGTCGGCTTCGAGACGCTCGCCATCGCCGTCCTCTACGGGCAGCGCGCCAAGCGCAAGATGCGTCGTGCGATGGGCAAGGACCCCGACGAGTCAACCGACGACGAGCAGTGACCCTCCCCAGTCATTGCTGCCCTTTCCCCGTCCTCGTCGCTTCCTTTTTCCCTGTTGTCCATTCAGGCTGTGCCAGAATTTTGTTCACTGTTGAGTTTTGCCGTAGTCCCGTTGTTGTAGAATCTACCGACGCAGCAATCGTCGCATGCAACCTGCACATCGCATCGCTTTGCCTCTCTTTTATCGCTTTCCTGCAATCAGACAGTTTGAGAGACCATTCCGTTACTGCTCGCTACCGCAGCTTGTCCTCCAAACGCACGCCAAGGTGCTCCGACACATCCATGCCCAAGCGCTGCATCTTCTCCTTTTGCACACGGTCCGTCTGCAGTTTGCGTAGCTCCTCGAGGCGAGCACGGTCCATCAGCTGCTCGCTGGATGCAGCTGCTGAGCGACGCTGGGATGACTTGGCGGCTACGACCGAGGGAGAGAGTCAGTACAGAGTAGAGGGCGAAACGGAAGGATCGAGCGGACCTTCCAGATCCTTCATGAAATCGTACGAGTCGCTCTTGTCGACTGTCTCGCCCATGCGCACAGCCGTCATCCGCTGCTCGTACTGCTTGATGTCGTAGTACTTCTCGTCTGGCAACGTGCCCGTATTGTAGTCCTGCGAGCGAGCGAAGTCAGCGCGGGACTCTCGAGCCGCTCCATTCGACTGCCGCAACCCACACGGACACCAGATGACTCGAGAAAGTAAGGCGCACCTCCATGAACTGCTTGAAGATCTCCTTCTCCTTCGCCTTGGACAGAGTCTCCGGATTGAGCATCTTCTCGCCGATGAGCCAGGCATGAAACTCGTCGCTCTTCGTATAGATGTCTGCAACGAGATGTTAGATCACACGAGAGGGGTCGGCAGAGTGTCAAGACGCACCAGCCTCCGTCAAGATTCCATGCTTCCCCCACTCGACCGTCGCAAGTCCCGCCTTCGCCCGCTTCTTCTCCTCGCGCTATTTCCGAGTGTTTGAGCAATCTCTTTCCGAAGAAGAATGGAAAGAGGCGCACCCTGGCCCGCCGTGTTTTCTTCTCATCCCTCCGCCTCCTTCGCTCGTCCTTGTCGTCCCTGTCCCGCGAGCCATGCCGTCTCCGCCTGTATCTTCGATCCCGTGAATCGTCACTCTCAGACCCAGAAGAGTACGAGCGAGACCTGCTTCGACTCCTGCGCCGCGAGGACCGCTCGTCGTGCCCTCGCCGCCTGTCCCTCGATCTTGACCTGGATCGCGAGCGGTCTTGCTTGCTTCTCCTGCTGTGAAGATGCCTGTCCCTGCTCCTACTCCGACTCCTGCTGCGCGCTCGGTCCTTACCTCCCTCGCCCCGGTCCTCCCTCTCCCTTCGCCCAGCTTCATCAGTTCCGCGACGTCGAGGGGAACGACTCCTCCGGCGGTCGTCTCGGTCGTGACCTCGGTCGTCTCGGCGGGACGTTTGACGAGAACTGGGATGATGCGTGCGTTCAGAGCGGCGGTTGGGGCTGGGTGAGCGGGGCATGGCGAGTTGTCCAGGAGCAAGGGTGGTCGGATGTGGGTTTGCCGCTGCCACTCGCATCCTTCGAGCTCTACCGGCTGTGAAGGGCCCCGCTAGGTCCCATCAGCTCGTCGGCATTGTCATACAATCGCCTGCCCACCGCCCGCACCCTCGACTTGCTTTCCCACCTCCGCGTCGACGACTCGTAAACTCGGTTTGGCAAATCCACGTCGAGCATACGGTCTACATTGCTACTTGACTCGACGACCCTCTGCGCTGTTTGTATCGGTAAGCGCTCACCGTGGTTTCGCTACATGCGCACGTCTGTCCTGCTCTCCTCCTGCATTTCTCAACACTCAACATCTCTCCCTCTCCAGCAATGGTTCGTCCAGAACACAGCCTTCGAACATGGCTGATTGCTCACGACTACTCCCCAGGCGTCGAACCTGCCAAAGATTTCGCATGTCCTCGAGCTCTGCCTCTGTGCGTCGTTCCTGCTCTTTAGGGCGCTATTCTCACGCCTTCTTTCGCAGACGCCCGCAACCTCCCCGCCTCGGTCAGCTTCTACTCCAAGACTCTCCGTCTCGGCGAGCCCTTCCTCAACTCAGAACGCATGGTCGGCTTTTCACTCGGCTCGACAACCCTCCTCCTCTTCCAGCGCGGTAAGACATTCGACGACAGCGTCATGCCGAACAACCGCGGCCACATACCCGGACACGGACTACCTGCATCAGCAGAGAGTGACAAGGTCAAACTCAAAACGCACTTTGCGTTGGCGGTCGAGAAGAACGAGGACATCGAGCAGTGGGAGCAGGAGTTCAAGGAGAAGGAGGTGAAAATTCTAGGCAAGGTCGAGTGGCCAAAGGGCGGGCAGAGCCTGTACTTCGCGGACCCGGACGGGCATGTGGGCGAGCTAGCGGCGCGAGGAATCTGGCCGCACTGGTAGCACTCACTCTCCGGTTTTCATTCCTCTCGATCCGTCACGAAGCTCGAAGTGGTCTATGCGATGCGAACGCTGCGAAAACCGACGTGTCCGATCCACCGAGAGATCCATCCTCAGACCTCGAGCAGCATCTCCTCCTCGTCCTCCTCTGGCTGTTGAAAGAGAGTTCAGTCAGTCCTGCGGCTTGTCGGCACGAGGCAGGAGTGCGCACCTGCATCCGACTAAGCGGCACATTGTGATGCTGTGACCGCTCATCCTCCTCGTCCTCCTGCGCCTTCCGATGCTTATCGTCCTCCTTTACCTCCTCATCTCCCTTCGCCTCCTCTGCCGGCGCCTCCTGATGTTGCACAAAGTTTGAGTTGTTCTCAAATGATGGCGCAGGGGGCAAATCCGCCGGATCCGTCTGCGCGTCCACCTCCTCCAGCGCCGTATCCGGTCCTTCGTCCCTCATCAACAAATTCACCAGTCGAACCATCGCCTCTTTGACACCCGGTACAGTTTCCTTCAGATGCGCCTCCTTGATGACGGGGTAGACGCCTCGCTTGCGCATCGCTTCCCGGTTTGAGCGGTTCGTGGCGAGCAGGACGAGTGTCTCGACGAGGATCGTGCGGATGTGGGGGTCAGGTTCGCGAGTCTTGTCGGAGGGGAGAAGCTGGAGTTCAGAGGGGAGCTCGTCGAGGACCTGCGTTGGTAGTCTCGTCAGCTCAAAACGATTGATGCGAGGAACAACGAGACGCACTTCGATGTCGAACTCTTCGTTCCCGCACAGAGGCAAGAGCAGCTGAACGAGCAAGTCGATGCAGCCTTCCTCGGCCGGTCCGTCATTCGAAGGCGCAACGAGACGGGTGTGTCCAGCCTTCTCGAACGCAGCGTTCCTGCGCATCGAGTCAGATCAGTCAGCTGAGCAGCGAGCGATGCTGCTAATGGAGACGCACTTGATGGTGGACGCGACCCCTCCTCGCCGGATAGTAGAGGGATGTTCGGTGAAGGAGATGATCTTGGCGAGAGGCGGCTCAACTGATCGGTCGGGCGCGGCGAGGAGGAAGGCGCGACCTTGCGGGAGCTGCGAGGACGCTCGAGGGCGTCAGAAGAACGGGCGGATCGAGCTGAGCAGCGGAAGGGGAACGTACGAGGGAAACGTTGGCAAAGACAGAGGCGAGGAAGTCGTAGTTGGCGTTCGGGTTGTACTTCTTGCCCTCCCCGCGCAAGAATACCTCAAGCAGCAAGTCGAGCGCCGCAATCTCATCCTCGCCTTCCGTTCCCCCCGCCGCCTCGTTGTCGGACCCCGAAGCCTTAGAACCGACGGGTACTCGCAGGCCGAGGATCTGGCGCGAGACCGAGTCGAGCTTCGACATGTTGGAGAGGAGCATGCAAGCGAGGTCGGAGAGGAGGGCTTTCTCGTCCTGCACCGATGCGACAAGCGGATTAGTCTCCAACTTGGGGAGTTCAAGGGATCGAGACGCACGAAGATGAGCCTCACGAGACCGGTGACAAAGCCCGGCAGCTTATGCAGTCGCTGCACAACCTCGAGCATGCTGGAGAGGTTGATCAGGGCGGAGATAGCATCGTGTGCAATGAGCTGAACAAGGCGAGATTGGGTGACGGTCAGTTTCGCATGCCCGTTTCAGTCTGAGTCTCCGCGCAGGTGGCTCAGAGCATCTGGAATGCTCATTTTGTATACGGACAATGCCCAGGACTGCGTGCTCACCTCGTTGTCAGCGCACATGGTCGCGATCTGCTCGACATGGCTGTCGCGGAGGAACAGTTTGCGTTCGGATGCATCGGGAGCGGTGTATGGGCTGTGGGAAAAGACTTTGTGTCAGCAAGCGAACCCCTCTCGAACGATGCGCGGTACTCACAGGAGGGTCGCAAGGGCGATGCGGCGTACTGGCGCCTGCGGGTCCGCGAGGAACTGGAACAGCTCGAGAAGCTGCGGATCGGTCTGCTGCGCCATTTTAGAGCGTATCGAGCCAGTCACAACCTCAGCAAGAGCGAGTAAATGCGTTGAGCTCGTCGTCGTCGGGAGGAAGAAGGGGTTGGCCTTCGAGTGTCGCTCTCTCGCTCGAACGAACGCTCAGACAGGCTCAGCGACGCGCCAGAACAACTCACGATGGCTTTCGATCAGCAGCCCATCGCGCTCCTCTCCGTCTACGACAAGACCGGCCTTCTCCCGCTCGCCCAGGGACTCGATGATGCCGGCGTCCGCCTCCTCGGCTCGGGCGGCACCGCCAAGGCCATTCGCAACGCTGGCATGAAGATTGAGTGAGGCGCGCGTCTCTGTCGGGCACTACAAGCGACGGAGAGCGCTCGAAGATGTGGGGAGGTAGTCAACGGGGCGAGGAGAGCGAGGAAGGCCGCGCTGACGGGTTGTGGCGCTGTGCAGGGACGTGTCGGACATCACCAAAGCGCCCGAAATGCTCGGCGGCCGCGTCAAGACGCTGCACCCGGCCGTCCACGGAGGTTCGCCTTCTTCGCTCCCCGACAATTTTCTATCGGCGCGCGCTAATCACGGTTCCCGCAGGTATCCTCGCCCGCAACATCCCGTCCGACGCTTCCGACCTCGAGGCGCAGAAGATTGCGCCGATCAACGTCGTCGTCTGCAACCTCTACCCGTTCAACGAGACCATCGCCCGCATCCCTCCCCCTTCCATCCCCGAGGCCGTCGAGGAGGTTGACATTGGAGGCGTCACCCTCCTCCGTGCCGCCGCCAAGAACCATGACCGCGTCGTCATCCTCTCGGACCCGAAGGACTACGACGAGTTTCTCGCTCAGTGGAAGGCTGGCAATGGACAGGTCTCGGAGGAGTTCCGCCAACGCATGGCCGTCAAGGTGCGTAGCGAGGGTGCCGTTATCAACGCTTTGAAGCTGAACGTTACCCCTCGCAGGCCTTCTCGCACACCGCTGCCTACGACACCTCCATCTCCAACTATTTCCGCCGGCAATACGTCTCGGCCGACGGTCTCGCCGACGCTCCTGCCGATAAGAAGGCAGACCTCACTGAGCGCGTTCAACAGCTCACCCTCCGCTACGGTGCCAACCCGCACCAGAAACCTGCCCAGGCCTACGTGACTGAGGGCAAGCTTCCCTTCACCGGTGCGTCTCAACGTTACGTCTTCGTCCACAGTGCTGCTCACTAAGCTCACGATGTTGCGTATGATATGGCGGGGTTACACAGTCCTCTCTGGCGCGCCCGGCTACATCAACCTCCTCGACGCCTTGAACTCGTACGCTCTTGTCCACGAGCTCTCGCGCGCCTTTTCGCCCGCCAAGGCCGCCGCCGCCTCGTTCAAGCACGTCTCGCCCGCTGGCGCAGCTGTCGAGACCAAGCTCACCGAGACGGACGTCAAAGTCTTCGACGTTGACGGCGTTGGCGAGCTTTCGCCTGTCGCTTCGGCGTACGCTCGTGCTCGAGGCGCGTTCTGCTTCGCTCTGCCTCTCTCATACTCGCTGACGGTCACATGCGATGCAGGTGCCGATCGCATGTCGTCCTTCGGCGACTTCATCGCCCTCTCGCACACCTGCGACGTCCCGACTGCCAAGATCATCTCGCGCGAGGTCTCGGACGGCATTATCGCTCCCGGCTACGAACCCGAGGCGCTCGACATTCTTAAGAAGAAGAAGGGAGGGAAGTACTGTGTTCTCCAGGTTCGTGCCGCCTCACTCGCTTACCCACCGGTACTCGAGCTGACAAAGGTGATTTGCGCGGCAGATGGACCCGTCCTATCACCCTGGAACGCAGGAGACTCGCCAGGTCTACGGCATCACGCTCGAGCAGCGCCGCAACGACGCCAAGATCGACGCCGAGACGTTCGGCAACATTGTCTCGAAGAACAAGAACGTGCGATCCAACCTTGCTTTTCGGATCTGCAGCCATTTGCTGACGACGGGAGATACTCGCAGCTCTCGCCTGAGGCTCTCACGGACTTGATCGTCGCGACGACCGCTCTCAAGTACACACAGTCCAACTCGGTCTGCTTCGCGTACAACGGCGGCACCATCGGTCTCGGCGCTGGTCAGCAGTCGCGCATCCATTGCACGCGCCTCGCAGGCTCGAAAGCCGACGCCTGGTGGCTGCGACACCACCCGCGCGTCCTGTCCTTCAAGTGGCGCAAGGGCATCAAGCGCGCGGACCGCTCGAACGGAACCGACGTCTTCGTCACGGGCGAGATCTTCGACTCTGACCCCGCTGGTTCGGAGCGCAAGGAGTGGGAGTCGCTGTTCGAGCAGGGCCAGGTCCCCGAACCCTTGTCGGCCGAGGAGAAGAAGCAGTGGTTCGAGGAGATCAAGGGCAAGGTGTCGCTCTCGAGCGACGCGTTCTTCCCCTTCCCCGACAACGTCTGGCGCGCGACAAGGAGCGGTGTCGGCCACTTTGCGGCGCCGAGCGGGTCCGTCATGGACGAAAAGGTCATCGAGACGGCCAACGAGAGCAACGCTGTCTACGTCTTCACCAATCTCCGGTGCGTGCGCACTTGCCGTCCGTGTGCATTGCAATGAGCTGACCGGCCTGCTCCGTCGCGCAGCCTCTTCACCCACTAAGCGGCTTCCCCTCCCGCCTTCTTCCCCTCGTCTCCCGGTTACCCTCTCTATCGCCATCGTCATCCCGCAGCGCATCGTTTCAGCAGCAGTTTGTAGCGGTTCAACCCGTCCTCGTGGAAAGGACTTTCCCTTCGAACGATTTGGCCATTCACGCGGAAACCCGCTGTCGTTTGCCCTTGTTGGGTTCGCTCGACTGAACTATCCTCGTACTGGTCTTTGTGTTAGCATTACAGCCTTGCAAGCGTGGGGGATTGCTGTCGAGCATCGTCGCGTTGGGGGAACTCGCATGCAACGACGCTCTCGCTCGTCTCGCTCACTTGAACTCGCTCACAGGACTGATAGCTGGGTCTACTGCCGCTCAACAAGGCTCACAAGGCAATGGCTGCCACTGCCCACCCTGTCCAGCCGTCTCAACAGCCCTCCTTCGCCCCTCCGCCTCGACGGCATGCGCAACCATCTCGCAACTCGCCCTCATTCCAGGCGGAGCAGGAAACGACACATGACGATTCGATGACGGACGACATGAAGATTGCTATCTCGGCGCTGGGTCTCATGCGCGAGGGGTCGCTGGGAGCGGGCAGGGCTCACGAGGCGGCCTCCGCAATGGATTACGACGGCGCGAGCACCTCGAGGGTGCCGTTCCCGTCTGTCGGACAACCGCCTGCGTCGTTGGACTTTCGCGCACTGTCGGGCCTGACCCGTGCTGAACCCCCCAGGTCGACTTCCATTGCCTCCACCGCATCTGCGTCTGAGGCTTGGACGGGCGCCGGGACGAGCGACACGGGCTACTCTTCGCGCGCAACGAGCGCGAGCATCTCGTGTGCAGTGACGGACGATGCAGAGATGAGCGAGAAGGGACTTGGCGAGGCGGAAATCGAGGCTGAGAGCGCGGGCGAGGAGGGAATTAACGGGAACGAGGACCCGAGGTTCATGGCGCGCGTGTCCCAGTTGCCGATTGTCAGTGGCGGACTCGAATGGTACGAACGGAGCAAGGCGAACTCGAGGGTCGTCAAGGTGCGCTCAAGCTCTTTCACGCTGTTCTTTCCTTGACGTCTCTGACGCTTGAACTGTCCCTACGAGCAGTACGGCGCCGGTCTCGTCGAGTCTTCGTTCTCTGCCGTCTCTCGTCCAATCGCCAACACTCATCTCGGTCGCGCGACCGACGAGTTTGCCTGCCGCCAGCTCGACCGCATCGGTGCACCCGGCACTTCCCCCGGCTGCAAGTCTCCCGCGTCTCTCCACCCTCGTCAACTCCAACCCGAGACGTCGCCGTTGGAAGAAGACGGCCAACCCGCATCGCAGCGGCCAAAGTTTGAACAGCGCACAAGTTCGAGCTCGACGGTCGCAGGAGGAGCGAGCGATGGACAGGTTGCGACTGTGACGGGCGGGCAGAGGTCGAGGTGGCAGACTGTCTTGCTCGAGGCGGGAGGGTTGGGTGCGGCAGTCAGCGAGGAGAGTCTGAAGAGCCTGAGGTACTGCTTGCAGTGGTTGCTGGTGCGTCCCGTTCTGTCTATCACTCTCGGTTCTTTTACTGATTCTGCTACGTCACGCAGTACGCAACGGCGCACCTCGACCACCAGATCGGCATCCTGCGCGACTTCATCATCTCCCTCCGTTCTCACGGCGGCGGCTCCTCCTCGCCTTCATCGAACGCCCTCATCGCCGCCTCCGCTTCCGCTCACCTCTCGCAAATCAAGCACGACGTCGTCGAGACGATCCGCAAGGTAGTCGAAGTCGTCTCGAAGTACGCTGGCGCCGCGCTGCCCGAACAGGCGAAGCGCTATGTCAGGCAGAGTATCCTCGGCTTGCCTGTCAAGTGGGCGAGCGCTATCGAGGGTGGAAGGCGGTCAAGGGAGGGCAGCGTGAGCGGGATGTCGGTTGCGGGAGAGAGCGACATCGGCACGCCTCGACCGGAAAGGATGCACGAGTCGTACTTCCCTGGCGCAGCGGGGTCGAGTAAGGGACCTGCGGGACCGTCGGGCGAACGTGTGCAGGGCGGTCTGGCGTCGGCGGACTTGAACCCGACGGCTGAAGCGGCGGACAGGATTTTGACGTTTGCGGTCGAGAGCCTCGACATGCTTCGCTCAGTAACGGGCATCTTTGGCGAGTCGGTCGAGCGTGCAGAAGCGTGCGTTCACTCCTACTCTGCGCTCACTAGACTGCGAAAGCTGACGAGCTTTCCCTCCCGCAGCTGGATCGAGCGCCTCCGCGTCGTCGGCCTCGACCGCCAACGCCGTCGCCAAGCAGCCGCCGACGCACTCTCCTCCTTCTCCCCTCCCGTTCCATCTTCCGCCCCCGCTCTTCCTGCGCCAGATTCGGTCGGCCACTCTCCTCCCGCCTCACATTCTGCGACGGTTGATTCCGGCGCGTCTTCCCCCGTCGTAGCCGGTACGAAGCGTCGTCGCACGACTGCTACGTCGACAATGGCGCCTGGTGCGGAGGTTGAGGGATTGGCGAGCAATGGCAGGGCGAGGGCGACGGGCGTTGCTGCGGGACAGGCGGCGGAGGAGGCGGAGGATTCCGGCGTCTCCCGGAGGAAGCGTGGTGCGTGGAGGGAGGGCGCGGAAAACGGTGCATGAGTGACAATGTGGCAGGAGTCGCTTGGTCGGTTGTTGCGCCCTTACACCCTCGATGTGTCGTCTCTTCCTCTCTCGCATGTTTAACCCGCTCTCGCATCGCTTCACTGCCTTCCCTCGCTTCTCTTCATACAATCGTTGTGAAATTCACCTGCAGTGCCATGTTGTCCACATCATCAACGACGCTGGCCAACGAGAGGTTCGCTCACTCTCGATTCTCTCGCGTTCGGCAGGCCGGAGGGAGAGCAGAAACCGTCTATTGCCACAACACCTGCGCAACGCCGTGCGTTTTCGAGAGAAGGAAGGAAGTCTAGGGCTACAAGCCGAGAAAGGGGGTTACAACGAGAGTCGAAGGGGGATCGAGGAGGGGAAGGGCAGCCAGCGCGTCGACATCCTCACTCCTGCAGGGCATGGAAGATCTAGGACCATCCCCACTTGATGCTGATGACACCGGTGTCGAGAGAAGCGACTGCAGGGACGAAACGGAGTTAAGGCGCGACTCTTGGGTTTGGAAGGCACGCGGAGGCTGAGAAGTCGCAGGGGTGGGAGCCTCACGTTGCTGGAAGAGGGTAGTACTCAAGTCTAGGCTACCGTAGCTGCAGCCAGGACACTGCGCAGACAGGCCAGAGGGTCAGCAAACCGAGACAGGGACGAAACGACGCGAAGCAATGCTCACCTCGTCCGCCACGAGCGCGCGAGCAGTCTTGCCGTTCGCAGTGTTGGTGATAGTGACGTGCTTGCCACAGTGAGCGCCGCCAGCGACCTGAGGCGAGTTGACGGCGACGATGAAGTCCGAGTCTTTGTGGTACTGGCCGCACGACCCAGGGTTGCCGTCCTGGGTGTACCAGGTTCCCCTTCCGCTGAACGACGACACTTGAGCCAGGTTGTTGCCGGTGGCGGGCGGCGACGACTTCTTGACGCATTTCGAGCCGGATTTCGAGTATCCGCTCTTGCACGACCAGCCGCACTTCTTGCTCGAGCAGGTGTGCTGCGAGTTGGCGGGGACGGACTGGCTCGAGCACTGGCTGACCTTGGAGCAGGTCTTGGCGCGCTTGTCGAGAGTGTTGAGTGCGGGTTCTGCGAGGAGGACGGAAGTCAGCCTCGAGGGTGAGAAGGTCTGAATGAGTTTGGGCGTACCAGATGTCGCGGTGGCGACGGTAGCGGGCTCGACGGCAGTCTCGTCGACCACGGCGACCGGAGCGGCAACGACCAGCGTCGCGAGGGCGAAGAAGGAGGCGAGGAACGAAGTGCGCATCTTGGGAAGCGGTGTCGGTGAAGGGACTGAAGCTGGCGACGTCGGAGACTGAAAGAGCGACTTGTGCACGACACGACACGGGACGAAGCTAGAACAAGGTAGAGACGAGTAGGAAGCAGAAGAGAGACCATCCATCCGACCTATCACCGCACAAAAAAGTCCCCAAGCCGTCTTGAGAAGAGGGTGCTTCCACGCTCGCCGGCGAGGGGCCTCGCGATTGGGGTTCTGTGCGTCGAATGCAGCATGGCGGGGGAGAGCGGAACAATCGCCTGCGGGCAGTTTGCCGTCTCGCGGCAGTTTGCCGTCTCGCGACGGGTGCGTCTCAATCTGTGATCGAGACCTTTGCGAGTCGAATGCGGCAGGTCGAGTGCGGGCAGATGCCTGGAGGCGACATGCGAGCGCTTTCGAGGGTGCAGTGGTGCAGCTGGAAGCGGCCGAGCGTTCTGAGCGGTCGAGCGGGCGAGCGGCCGAAGATGGTCCAGGAGGAAGGCGACGGACGAAGGCGATGCTAGCTGTCGCCATCAGAGGCTCGCATGCCTTGCACTGGCTCTGGCAGAACGCAAACCGTCGAAGCACGCAACTGCAGCGTGAGCACGGAGCGCGCTGGCATCGTGGGAGCGGGTAAGTCGAGTACGAAGAATGGGAATCGCCTCGAGTCGCTGGTTGAAGCCGACGGAGTGCGCGGATCTACAAGCTTGTAGTGTATGCGACGCGGGAAAGCGCAGCGCAGTTGCGGCCAGCTTGCAGGGCGCCAGCGAAGGCTATGAGAGACGCGAAGGCCGATGGCAAACGAAGCGATGAAGTCGGACAAGCAGTGCGGGAGACTAAGCGCATTCCGCCCGCCGGGTTCAGCAAGTAGGAGACTCGCGAGAAAAGAAAACAGGGCGAGATCATGCGAGAGAACCGGCGACATGACGAGCGAAAGCGCGTATCCTCCTCCTTGCGAGTCAGCCAAGTCTCTCCTCTCTCCCGCCGCAGACAAAACTCCGTTCTGCCATCAACCAGCACCACGTTGTCCAGTCGCACAGCGCGCGACATCCCCTCGGTACATCCCAGAAGCGAAGAGCACCGTTTCAGCCGTAATGCGGTTACTCCTTGGTCTCGCCCTCAGCCTGCAAACGCCGGACAACAAATCCCGCACCGTCAGCAACAAGCAAATGAAGAGGATGAGGGTCGAAAGCGCACCTCGACAGCAACGATGGCAGCACGCTTCTCGGCGACACGCTCCGCACGGCGCTCACGGGCAGCCTTGTTCTTGACGCGGCGGGCCTCGGCCTGGTCGGCGAGAACCTTGGTACGGTTCTGCTCGGCCTTGGCCTTGTGGATGTGGTCCATAAGAACGCGCTGTGTGACGGAGGCGTGTGAGCGAGACAAGCGAGAGGGGAGCATGGCGCAGAACGCACCTTGTTCTGTTGACCCCGAAGCAACACGCGCAACGCAACAAACTCAGTCAGCACCGTCCTACCCGCTCGGCGAAGCCAATCCAAACGCAGACAGACCTTGAAGACGTTACCCTGCAGGTCAAACGAAGGTCAGCACCGCCCTTTCGCAACATTTCGAAACGGCGTAAAACGCACCTTGGCCTTGAGGTAGAGGTCGTGGTAGCTGTGTACGAATAACGCGAAGGGGGCGAACCGTCAGCACTCGCCCTAGCCTGCGCATGCCTGACCCTCCCTCCCGCAACCCTCCCATCTGCAACGGCGCTTCAATACCTCGTCTTGACCGCGCGTTTCCCTCCTATACAGCTCTCGCGCCGTCCTGCAACCCTGCAACCCGCCCATGCCACCCCATCTTCCCCCAGAGCGAGTCGCGAGCGAATGGTGTCGAAAGCTCACAGCTGGCGGTTGATCTTGCCGGCCTCGCGGTACTTGCGGAGCAGGCGGCGGAGGACGCGCTGGCGCCTCATCCACAGGACCTTGGTGGGCATGCGGGCCTCGGCGGTACCCTTGCGCTTACCCTCGCCGGTGTGGCGGCCCTTCGCCTTCGCGGCGGCGTGCTCGCGGGTGCGGGCGCGCGAGTGAACGACCTCGGGCTTGACGATGATGTAGCCGTCCTTCTTGAGGCGGCGGATGTTCTGCCTCGAGTTGGCGTTCGCGATCTCGCCGAGGTGGGCCGGGTCGAGGTAGATCTTGCGCTTGCCGACGCCAAAGACGGACGCGGCAAGGCGCTTCTGCGAGCGGAGGTTGGACATGGTGGCCTGTCGGGGCAGTCACACGGCGCACACGAGGGCGAGGGCGAGGGCGGGCAGTCGAGGTGTGGGAGCAGGGTTTGCGGCAGGCGCGAGGAGAGGTCGCAGCGGGCGCGGGCGAAGGCGGCGGGGGTGGTGTGCGGGTCCAAAAGTCAGCTCTTTGCGCGTGCAACACTGCTGCAGCACTCGCACGCGCACCTAGTCGAGGGGGCGAAGAGACGAGGAGCGAGAGGTGGAGCGCGAGACGAGCTTGCCTCTCGACCACCGCGAACGGCTCGCTCACCGCTGTCTGCGGACTGGAGTGACTCGCCAGACTGCTCTACAGGGTCTTATTGCCTGCCACGGTCAACCACCGCAGTCCGCCGTGCTGTCACCGCGCCAGAGTCGACCCCTCGAATCGACCACGTCCAGCGATGCTCTGTGGACTCGACACGGCGCGGGCGGGCGGATCGGCTGCGTGGGTGGGATTTCAGGGTGTATGAGATGGCAATGGGCCATCTGCTCGTGTACAGGAGGCAGTGGAGCTGTTGAAGCGGGTCACTCTCCCTCTTCCCCTCCTCGACCTCTCGCCGCTCGCCCACCAGCACACGAACTGCGACTGTTACTGCTTAACGGGCAGGCGTATTAGGGGGGATGCTTGACAGCGCGAGGCCGCTCCCTGCCACTGCCAGACGAAGCATCTCGCTTCCTTCGAACGGCTGTTCCCGCTTTTCTCGTTCAGGCTACTTCTCCGGCGTATACTGCTGCGCCCGAACTGCTCCATGATGTCACACCGCTCAGCTTGTGCTCGTGCACGTCCTGGCGCACCCGCGCAAGCCCTCCTACGAAGCTGGACGCCAGTCCTTCTCCTTCCGACGGCACATCCTGCTTCCCCACCTCCTCTCGCTTGTCCAGCTCACGGACAGTTCGACAACTTCCGACGAGGCCGACCGCCCCCTTCTCCGTCCACCCTGCCTAGCTAGCGTCGAAGCCAGGAGGTCGACCTCTCTCCGTCCCGGCCTTCGCCCAGCAAGAACTCCCATCACATCCAGCAGCAGGCCGACTCGTGTCTCTCTCACTTGGCCTGCATCGGCCACTAATCTCGCATATGTAGTCTGGCGATTCTTTCGATTTGCAAGAACCGGGGTCGGAGGGAGGGGACATGCGGTCAGGTTGAAAGCGGCGTGCGAACGAACGAGCGTGCGGCCAGGGGTCGAGGGTGTTGTCTCGACGGCGACGGCGTCTTTGCAAGTTCCGCGTGCGCTCTGCCAGTCTGTTCGTCGTGGAGCACGCTGTGCGCCGGCGACTTTGCTCGTTCTGCGAAGAGGGAAAGTCGAGAGACGGAGGCTTCCTGCGACAACAGGGGCATCGATTGAGGAAGGAGAAGGACGGCCTTGAACTGCGAGCGAGTGAATGCGTATGACAACAGCAGAGAGCAACAAGGCGGCCGAGGGTGCTGCCCGTCGCCACTCCAACGGCCGTGCGCTCAGGTCTCTCAAGCATACAAGGCCCCCGTCTTTTCGTGCGCGAGCGAGGGAGCGTCGACGGAACATCTGTTGATCGTTGAGAGGCGAGCTCGTAGATTCTCTTGCTGCACGCGAGCCAGCAAGCCAGCAGCGCAGCCGACGAGGAGCGAGAGGGACGTCGCAATCGGCGAGCGAGCTGGGACCTTCTCACACTTTTCTCCCACCTCGTCCTCGCCTCGCAGTGCGTGTGCGGGAACGATAGGGTTTGCTGGGCACGAGTCTCCACATGCTGCGTTGGGAGAGCGGTGCGCAGGACAAAGAGCGGTGGCAACACCCTCGAAAAGACGAGGGAACGGTCGCGACGGCGGCCGGGCCTCGGGGATCGGCTGGTGCCCCGGTCCCCCTCCGCGTGTCGGTCCTTAATCAACGCTAGCGTGCGAAACCCGGCGAAACCCTCGAAAGGCCGCCTGTCCGCAGGGGGAGCAGCGACAGGTGTCGGGGCGAAACGGGACGGGCAAGGCTCGCCGTGGTTTGTGACCATGGGCGGGACCGTTCCTGAGCGGGTTGATCACTATCCGCGCTGTGGAGAAGGACGCCTTCCCCGGAAGCGAAAGCACCCTCCTTCGAAACCGGCGACCGCTCGAAAGAAGGGTGCTCACCCCCGGCTTCCTCGCACGCTGCGCTGGGTACAAAGCCCGCTCCCTGCTGCTCTCTCCGTTCTCTTTCCTTCACTCCACTCCCGCCGCTCTCCCAGGCTTCAGTCTCCCTCCCCGACCCCAACCTCAGTCCATCGTCGCCTCGACGCACCCACGGTCCCTTCCCTTCGCCAGGCTCCACACCGTACTCTACAACTACATTCACGATGTACTCGCAACTCGCCGTCGCCGCGCTTGCCGCCATTGCCTCTGTGCAGGCCGCCCCTCTTCCCATCCTCGCAACCGTCGAGGCCGCCCTCTCGACGCCCAACACGACGCAGCACAACCAGACCGCCGTCTCGTACTACATGAACGGCCACAACGGTGCCTGCGGATGGGCGAACCAGGACTCGGACAAGGTCGTTGGCCTCCCGAACGAGTTCTACCAGGACCTCTCGTCCGTCTCGCCGTACTGCGGCAAGTACATCGTCGTCACCGACCCGCGCGTCAACAAGACCGTCACTGCCCTCGTCGCCGACGCCTCGACTGGCAACAACACCCTCTCGCTCTCGCAGGGCACCTGGAACGCCCTCAACGGCACCGCGTCCGACCTCAGTGCGTATCCGTCGTCTCCTGCCGTCTCGCTTGCAGTGCTAACGACGGTGTTTCCTTGTTCTGCAGAGACGGTTGACTGGCGCTTCGCCAACGAGACCGAGACGGCCACCGCCAAGGCGGCCCTCTCTTCGCCCTCCTCGTCGTCGTCGGCTGCCCCCGCCCCTTCGTCGACCACCGTCGCCCAGCAGCAGCAGCAGGAGCAGGAGCAGTCGACGTCGTCGCAGAAGCAGCAGACCACTCAGCAGGCTTACAGTTCGTCGCGCTCTTGCGTTCCCTCGACCTTCCCAAGCTGACCCTTTTGCCTCCAGCCACTACCCAGGCCCCTTCGACGACGTCGTACGCGCCTAAGCCCACGACCACCACGACCACCCAGGCGCAGGCCACCCAGCACAAGGCGTCCTACGACACCTCCTCGGCTTCCTCCGGCTCGTACTCTGGCCAGGCGACCTACTTCTTCCGTGCGTTCGCCTTATTCCGTCGCTTCTTGGGACTCGACCTGACTGGACTGCATCAACAGAGAACGGCGTCGCTGGCGCTTGCGGATCCGTCCACAGCGACAGTGACTACGTCATCGCCCTCCAGACGAGCATGTACTCGGGCGGCTCGCACTGCGGCAAGCAGGTCAAGATCACCAACACTGGCAACGGCAAGACGATCAGTGCCAGTGTCGCCGACGAGGTGAGCCTCCATTCCGTCGTTTGCGGCTCGTGCGAGACCGCGACGAGGTGGACTTTCGCTGACTCTTCCTCTCTTCGTTCGATAAGTGCCCTACCTGCACTAGCAGCACCTCGATCGACCTCTCCCAGGGCGCTTTTGACGCCCTCGGCTCGGAGTCGCAGGGAGTTCTCAACGTGAACTGGGACTTCGCTTAAAACTGAGGCGCTCCTCGCCCTGCCTCCCGTGGCGCCCATGTATCCCTTCCCACCGCCTGTACGCTCTTTATCACGATCCTTTACACGCGCCTGGGGCGCGACAAAGGAGCCGTCAAGGCTCTTGTAGACTTTCTCGGGTAGATTTCCTCGCCGTTTCCGGGCAACTCGCAGACACTCGTTGGCATCGCACTCTCGTCCGTACCGCCTTCATGAGTAGCGAGATCCGACGGAACAGCGAGCCTTGTAGGCTTGAAGCGGGACGAGGGACAGCCGTCCGCTCTTCGACTCTTTCTTTCCTCTGCTCTCCACCTCGTAACCCGTACCCTTCGACCTACGTCGAGCGACTCGTCGTCGATTGAGCCAGGCTAAGGCCGACCGCCGGCGTCTGGTCAATCGACTACGCGACCACAAGGTCAGCTCGCACGCTTGACTTTGCTCGTCCCGATTCTGCCCACGCGCCGTCGTCGAGACGCGCGATGCAATCGCGAGGCGTAACATCGTCGTGCGCCCGAGAGAAAGGAGCAATGCAAGGTATAGTTAGGCGGAAGGGGCGAAGTGAAGCGAGTACTAAAAGGTCGACAGGAATCGCCTGGCGCACTGCGTAGGGCGTCCGAGAAGCGGTCTGGGCGGTGGGCGGAGTCTTTGCATGCTATTCGCTGCCTCAAGCCGGCCATCCAGCCCTACGATGCCAGCTGCCGCGGAGAAGCACTCGCTCACGCTCTCTCTCGTCTCTTGCACTCTCGCATAACGCTCAGGCAGCCCATGCCGCGCGCTTATAGCTTCTGGCTGCCAGACGGCGCGTTTCCAGCAGCTTGCGACCCTTGCCACGCCCGCGCACGGCGAGCGCGACCCTCCCTTTCCTCCACCACCTTCATCAGTCAACCTCGATTCGACATCGCTATTGCAGCGCATAAGCGACTGGCCGGTCGGCCAATGCTCGATTCTGATGGATGAGACTCTGTAACGATCGGGCATGGGCGCTGAAGCTCCGCTGCTGGCGTGTAGGGCGAGGAGGAGCGGACAACGTCTGGCCACGAGCGCTCCCTTCCCTCGCAGCTCGCTCGTTCTCTACTCGACCTGGTTCGAGCCCGATGGAACGAGCTGTTGGTATGCGGACGTGGCCCACGGGATGTCCCAGAACCGTTTGAAGCGGATCTTCTACGAATCTTTTCCGCAGACTGGACGCTGCTGCGCGGCAAACTCGCCTCTTGCCTTCGCTTCTCACAGACTTGACAGCGCTCACTCTCCACGACACTTCGCAGCTCCTTCGTGCACCTATCACGCCAAGTAGACGGGTCATTCAGCCGGCGCCGTTTCGCTGCGGATGAACCGGACCGTCGGTTCGCTTTGAAGGCAGGGGCCGAAGCCGGTTCGTTCACCGCTTCAGAGCATCAACACAACTGCTCTTGGCTCATTTGCGGCCGTTTCGCACCGCCGGGACCTCCCGCGTCGATATTGCGCTCCTGGTTCGCTCACCGCCTGCTATTGACGTCTGGATCTCGCGCTCGAACACTTTGCTTCGTCTACGCTGTCGGCTGGAGCCGGCTGGCGACCCAAGAATGTTCCGTCGCCGCCGCCGTCGTCCCCTTCATCGCCTCCCTTCCTTTCGCCATCGCCTCTGTTCATTCCGCCTTCCGCCTTTCGTCATGTCGCCCATAGACACTGTATCTCGCTATCCTTACGCATCTACCGCAGCACGGCGCACCGTTGTATCCCTCGCCCTCGTTCCCTCACGCTCCCTCATGATACATTCCCTCTCTCCCTAGACGGACTTCCTTTTTGGGTTCTCTCGAGTAGACCGCTAGACGAGTGCATTCACTGGTTGCAAAAAGACGGCTGTTCAGGCCTTGCCTTCCAGCCGGTCGTCGTCGCCTTCTTTAAGACTCGCCTTCGCAGGCCGTTTCTCCTCCTCCCCTCCTCTCATTCTCTTGCTTTCCTCATCCCAAATTTGCATACAGGATGCTGCTCCCCGCATCCCTGCACTCAGCGCCGGGCAGATCGGAACACTCGTCCCGCCCTGCGATCCCGAGCGGGCCGAAGTCGACGTCGACCTTGGCACAAGCCGTCACTCTCGCTCGCTCTCGCTTTCAACGTGTGCCAGCAAAGCTCAAACTGTTGTACATCGCGATTGTAAGCCAGCCGCTCTCCTCTGCTCGCTTGCCGCCCTCATCGCTGTTGACCGACGGATCTCTCTCGTCGCCTCTCAAGGCCAGAAGAGCATCGCGGGACTCGCCAGCTCCTCACAAGCACACACAGGTACTCTTGCAACACTCTGAACGCGCCCTTCATGCTCGCCGCCGTTGGACAGATGTGCTCGACAAGCAACCTCGCCTTGAACGCGCGGTTGTGTACCTCAATCGTCCGCCGCGCCGCCGCCGCTTCAGCACGCATCGTTCTCCTCCCCGAAGCATGCGACTTCCTCGGTGTCCCGCCCGGAGAGACGCAGTCGTATAGTCAGTCGCTGGACGACAGCGAGTTTGTCAAGGCTGTCAAGGGGCAGGCGAAGGATAGCCAGATCTGGGTTGGCGTAGGTGTGCATGAGAAGGCTGAGGAGGACCCCAAGAAGTGTTACAACGTGCATCTGGTGCGTGCAACGACGGGCCGGCATGCAAGACTTGCTTCCCTGACCCGCTTCCTTCACGCGCAGCTCATCTCGCCGCAAGGCCAGATCGTACAGCGATACACGAAGATTCACCTCTTTGATGCCAAGCACTCGGGAAAGTCTATCCTCGAGTCCAACACGACTCTGCCCGGCAAGGAGCTGATGGACCCGGTGGAGACGCCTGTTGGAAAGCGTGCGTACAGAGGCGCTGCCTACGAGCGTTACTGCGCGACTAACAGTTCACCTCCTGCAGTCGGACTCTTGACCTGCTACGACTTGCGTTTCCCCGAAGTCGCGCTTTCCTTGCGGCGGCGAGGAGCTCAGCTCATTGCATACCCCTCAGCCTTCACGCTTCGTACCGGTGCGTTGCATAAACTGCTCGTTTTAATGAATATGCGCCGACATCTCTCGTTGGGCAGGCCCGCCTCATTGGGGTGAGCAGGCGGATTTCCGTTTCTTCGCCTCCTTGAACGCCTAGCTAATCTCCCCTGCGGTCTACAGAGGTTCTCCTCCGCGCAAGAGCTATCGAGACGCAGTGCTACATCCTTGCGCCGGCACAGGCCCGTCCCCTTCTCCATCGACCCCTCGCCGTCTCCGCTCACCCTCCTCGATCTTCACAGATCGGCCAGCACTCCGAAACCCGCACCTCCTACGGCCACGCCCTCATAGTCGACCCATGGGGCCAAGTCATCGCCCAAGCGCCCGACAGGCCGCCCACCTACCCGCCGGACGAGCAAGACGAAGACGCGGGAACGTTCGTGACGGCCGAGATCGAGCTTCCTTGGCTCGAGCAGCTGAGAGAGGAGATGCCGCTCTGGGATCAGAGGAAGAGTTGGAGCGATGGAGTGTATCCTATACTGTAGCAGGGGCGAACCTCGGAACATAGATCGACGCTAGAATGGACAGAAACAAGTTGCAACAGGCTCAAAGGCGCGAAGAAAGGACGGAACCGGCCAAGACTAGAATGCTCGGGTATGTACGACACCGGCGTTTACTCGTACATCATCCTACGCCTACCACCCGCATTCGTCCGCTGCCGCTTGCGCCTCATCTCCCCCAAATCGCCCTCGACATCCTCGCCCCTGAGCGCCGAAAGCCCCGCCAAGCTCTTCCCGAACTGGCTGTACGTCCCGCTCTGGACGAGAAAGTGTGCAGGCGGAAGTCCAGGCTGCGTCCGTCCGCCTGGCTTGCGCTTGCCGATCGTGCCCGTGAAAAGCGAGGCGGTTGCTCCGACGCCCGATAGCGCAGTGAGCGAGCCGGCGCCCGACCCTGCGACGGCCGACGAGTTGGGCAACAGCGCAGCAGCGAGGTTGAACGGGTCGGAGAGGCCGCTAAGCCCGA
Source organism: Rhodotorula sp. S30-09 (assembly GCA_023628235.1). Classification (NCBI taxonomy): domain Eukaryota; kingdom Fungi; phylum Basidiomycota; class Microbotryomycetes; order Sporidiobolales; family Sporidiobolaceae; genus Rhodotorula; species Rhodotorula sp. S30-09. The sequence continues at coordinate 87,067 of JAMALD010000027.1, read as the reverse complement.
GGAGCGAGCCGAGTGCTGCGGCGTCGACACCATTCGACAAACCGTCTTTGCCGCCTGCGACGGATTCGGACGGGGACGCAGCGCCGTTCGTGCTACCGTTGCCGTGGCCGGGACGGGAAGAGCTGCCCATGCGGCCGTTGCCGCGCATGCGGCGGGTGCCGTGGGTTCGCTGCGTCTCGAGGAAGGCGTCTGGGCGCGTGACAAAAGCGTTAGCTACGACTCGCGCTATCTCAGAACCATGCAGCAAGACTGGAACGACCGACAGCACAGCGGAAGAGCCCTTGAGCCAAACGCACCGATCGTGACGCCCTCGCCCTCCTTCTCCTCTATCAGCCGCCTCCTCCGCTCCTCGACGCCCTCCATCAACCGCTCCACGACACCCTTCATCGCCGCCTCGTACTCGTCCTCAATTCGTTCCACCTCTGCCTCGTAGAGCCTCCTCGCCGCCGAAACCTGATGCGAATGGAACAACCTGATCGCGAGCTGTTCGTTCGCGCGCTCCATCGAGAGTCGGTGCAGGGAGAAGAGGTACGGAATGGGATGCATGTCGGGTATTACGGGGTCGGTGAAGGGCAGAGAGGGGGGGAGCTGGCCGACGGGGATGGAGAGGTCCGAGGTTGGGAAGACGGGAGGCGGGAGGAGCTCGTCTGCTGTGCGGGCGTAGATCTCGGACAGGTCGTGGAAGATCCTGGGCGGCCGGTTGAGGTCCAGTGTGAGTGCACGCCAGCCAACGCTCGAGCAGGAAGCGGAGTCTGGCGAGCGAAGTGAACGCACCGGTCCCGCCTGGCGACAGTGTCATCCTGCAGCCGTGTCACCCGGTCCACCATCTCGCGCCGCCGCTTCTCTCGCTTGTTCTCCTGCGGCTGCATGCTGTAGGCTGTGGGCGAGCGAAGCCCGTCAGTACGAGCTGCTGCGGTCGCAACGAACAGGATCGTTATCGTCTCCCTAGCGGCCGAACTGAAGATACGCTGCCCCCTCCACCCCGAGCTGACACAACGGCGAGACGAGAGATCGGGCGAAGGAAGACGCACCGTCGTAGGCCTGAGGGGGCTCGTCCGGCGGTTGCTGGTACATGCTGCTGGTCCTGATCAGTGTAGCAGCAGTGTATGGCAGTGCCCAGCAAGCCCTAGCACGTGTGTGAGCGCCAGAGGGAAGCGAGGCAGGAGGTGTCTCCTCGGCGGGGTGAGCGACTTGACAGGGGGACTTGGGACCGCGACGAGCGAGTGAGTGTAGCAAAACGAGTGGACTGGCACTGGGTGGCTACTGCTTCGGCGGCCGTGATCCCATGATGCTCGACCCGACCCTCACATTCGTCGACCCCTGCTCAATCGCCTCGACGAAATCGCTGCTCATGCCCATACTCAACTCGAGCCCGCCGTCCCGCTCAATCTGCTCGACGCCCTTTCGCAATCCCTCATTCGCACCGTCAGATTGCGCCTTGCACCGGAGAACCCCGACGAGCCGGTCGCGCGTCTCTTTCAGACGCTGGAAATCGGGATTGGGCGTCGCTGACTTCGACGCGTCGAGCGAGCCGATCGTCATCAGTCCTTTCAGTCGCAGTGTCGGACACTTGTCGAGGATGTGCAGGGCGAGGTCGACTGCCTCGCCGGAGGAGGACGAGGACGTCAAGGCAGCGAGTCCGGATTTCTGTTCTTCGCCAGAGGTGTTGATCTGAATGAAGACGTTGAGGGGTGCGGAGCGGGACGAGGGCGACGAAGAGAGGGCGTTGTGTAGGTGATTGGCGGCTTTCACAGAAGTGAGGGTCTCGACGGCGAAGAGTTTGGGAATGGCTGCGTAAGAGAGAGACACTGTCAGCGCAGCAGGACTTCGAAAGGCGGGGCGGAATTCACCGGCGAGCATCTTGCACTTGTTCGACTGTAGTGTGCCAATAAAGTGCCAAGCAATATCCTTCGGCAGCTGGAGCGGGGCGAGAGAGGTTGTGAGCGCGATTTTCGAGGAGGAACGGTTCGCAACTCACCTCCTGCGCCTTTCTCTCGAGCTCCTGCGGGTAGTTCTCGCCAAAGTGTCGCACGCCATGCTCGTACAGCGCCAGAATGTCTGACGCAGGCTTGTACTTCGAAACCGTGACCAATCGAGGCTGCCACCAAACCACGTCGAATCAGATCAGTTGCGCTCGTCAGATTGCTGGAATTACGCACAGTCGGACCAGCCCCTCGCCTCTGCGTCGCCTGCTCCACCTCTCGCACGATCTTGTCGTAGTTCTCCCTCAACTCTTTGGCACGATCAGGCGAAGCAAGTTCAACAGGCATGGGCGCAGGGCGTTTCGTAGTGACTGAGCGGATAGCTTTGAGCGAATTCTGAGTGCACAGCAGGCGGGAGTGTGCGAGCATGCGAGGTGGCCGAGGTCGAGGAGAGTTCGGCACAGGGAACGGGAGGTTGGAATCGCGCGTACAGCTGCTCTCGCCCGTTCGGCTGCTTAATTGGCTCGCGCATTTCGCTCTTACACTAGAACAGACCAACACACAGGTACAATGACGCAGCAGCAATCGACGGTCAACTGGGACGAGTACATTTCGGAGCGAGGGAAGATGTGGGAGCCGTCAGCGAGTGAGTCCATCTGCGGGTTTGTCAGAATTCGAAGAGGGTCAAGGAGGGCGCGACTCTACGGCTAGCGTGGAACGAACCCGCCTGCTGCGCTGTGAAGGCCACTCGAATTGACTCCTCCTCGTACCCCGCCCTCTATATCCGCCGGCACCCGTGACATCCCCAGTCCGCGGCCTGTTCCCGCTGGAGAAGATCCCCGGAATGGTCAGCTTGCTCGCTGGCAAGCCCAACGCCGAGACGTTCCCCTTCTCGGCTATCAAAATCGACTTGAAGCCTATCGTGCGCTGCTCTCCTTCTCTCTCCACTCTTCCTGCACTCATTCAGTCTTGTTCGCGTACAGATCCCCGGAGACCCCATCGAGACACTCACGATCGAGTCGGACGCACTCTCGGAAGGTTTGCAGTACGGCGCGACGGCGGGTCTTCCGAGCCTGCACGAGTGGCTCGAGAATTTGCAGGAGGTGCGGCACAAGCGAAGGAGGGATGGGAGTTGGGGGCTTAGTCTCGGTAGTGGAAGTCAGGATCTGATCAACAAGGTGCGCTCGGGTTTGCATGCAAGCGTTCGAACGCGGATTGACGGATCAATCGACAGGCTTTCTACTCGCTCGTCAACGACGACGACTCGATCTTGCTCGAGACACCTGTGTACTCGTGCGTCATTCTGACTGTCTACACCGTGCACTGTCGCTCACATTCGTCGCCGCAGAGGAACAATTGGCCTTCTTAAGCGACACAAGGTCAAACTCATCGGTGCGTGCTCGTCCCTTGCTCCTCATCGATCTATGCTGATGTCTGCTTGCGCAGAGGTCCCTGTCGACACGCAAGGCCTCGACCCGGAGAAGCTTGAGGACATCCTCGCCAACTGGGAGAGCAAGTTCCCCGGCAAGCGGTTTCCCAAGATTCTCTACACCATGTGCGCGCGCTCCCTCATACTCGAAGACTCCTTCTGACCCGCGCGCACTCGCAGCCCCACCGGCTCGAACCCAACGGGCGCCACCGCCCCTCTCGAGCGACGAGAACGTGTCCTCGCCCTCGTCCGCAAATACAAGCTCATCCTCCTCGAAGACGACGCGTACCACTACCTCTCGTTCGACCCGGAACATATCATGCCGAGCTACTTTGAGCTGGAGGGAAGGGATGGAGGAGAGGTGGGGAGGGTGATTCGGTTCGATTCGTTCTCGAAGATTCTTAGTTCCGGTGCGCGTCCTCCTACGAGTCGTTTGAAGCGCTGCTGATGCCCGTTCCTTCGTAGGCATGCGACTGGGCTTCGTCACGGGCCCCAAGCCGATTCTCAAAATCATCGACATGCACACGGCCAACACCAACCTCCAGCCCTCGTGAGTCCTTCTCCGCACCATGTCCGCCCCTTGCGCTCACCGCCCCCCTCCAGCTCGACCACTCAAGCGATAGTCCTCGTCCTTCTGAGCAAATGGGGCATCGACGGCTTCCTCGCTCACACCCGTCGCGTCGCCGCGTTCTACAAAGACAAGCGGGAGATGTTTGAGAAGGTCGCGCACAAGTACCTTGATGGATTGGCGAGTTGGGTCACGCCTGAGGCGGGCATGTTTGTGCGTCGAATTTTCGCTTCTTGCGCTCCGGCTGGCTTCATCGGCCTGGCTGGAAGCGCTTCGGTATAGCGAGCTTGGCTCACTTGTTCTCATATCCGCAGCTTTTCCTCGACCTGCACCTCACGACTGACGGCACGCCCGGCGACTCCTCCGAACTGATCTCGACAACTGCCGTCCATAAAGGTGTTCTCGCCGTTCCAGGCGTCGGCTTCCTCCCGAACGGCGGCAGATCTTCGTTCGTCCGTGTCTCGTTCTCGCTTGCGACGGAGGAGGACGCAGAGTTGGCGTTCCAGCGGTTGAGGGAGTGCATCCTTGAGGCGAGGGGGGAGAAGGCGTAGACTGCCGGGACTCGCTAGACTCTGCAATATGCTCAGCACAGTCTTCCAGGGTTCCTCAGGTAGCACAGAGCCCTGCGGGCCGTTTGCGCGAGTTGAGTCTCCTCTGCTAGCCTTGCACGTTGACATCGCCCGTTCTCTCTTGTCAACTTCCGCGCGCTCGCCACACGCTGCGCAGTGCTCGCTACAACCTAGCCAGATCTGTCTGAGCTCGCTAACGACGCTCTCGCTGCCTGCCAGTCCGCCCGCTGCCCGTTCCATCCCCTCGTCGGTTCGCGCGATCCCGGTTGTTCACGACCCCAGGACATGCCGAGGGCGCGATGCGGATCGTCACGTGGAATGTGGTGCGTATAGGATATGTTGAGTGGCGTGCGAAGCGAGCTAACCTCTGGGGAGATTGCAGAACGGCATTAAGACGCTTCTCCAGTACCATCCGTCAGTCTTCGCTCGCCTCGGCGGTTGAGGACACTCTGCGCGCCCTTGGACGACTACAAGACGTGGAGAGCTGACAAGCTTGCTCGCACGCAGATGGAACCAAAAGCGGACGTATGAGGGGATTATCGAGGACCTGGGCGGAGACATTACCTGTATCCAGGGTACGCGTGTTCTCTCGTTTCTTGGTACCTATACGCTGAATATCTCTTACCCACGCAGAGACGAAGATCACGCGGGCGCAAATGGAGAAGGGAATGGCCGTCCTGGACGCCTACGACTCATTCTTCTCCTTTTACCGACGAAGCGTGCGCGGCATTCACGGCACAGCTATCTTCACGAAGCGCGATGGCGTCGTCCCGGTTAAGGCGGAGGAAGGGATAGCTTCGAGTATCATCCCGTCGACGATGGCGGTGACCGACCGGATTGGAGGTTACCCGCTCAGTTCGGAGGCGGATCTCGACTACAACGCGATGAAGGACCTCGACTCGGAAGGACGGACAACGGTCATCGACACGGGCATGTTTGTCCTCATCAACCTGTGCGTTCGTTTGTCCTGCTCGTCCCGCTCTCCAGTCCTAACATGTGCTCGTGCGCAGGTACTGCCCGAACGAGACCAACTCCGACCGCCTCGTCTTCAAGAACAATTTCAATACACTCGTTGACTGCCGCGTCCGCAACCTCATCAAGCTCGGCCGCGAAGTCATCGTTGTCGGAGACCTCGTCAGTCCCGTCCCTCACTCCGTCATCCTCGTCCTCGTACTGAATTACAGCTCACAAACAGAATATCTGCGCGTCCGATCTCGACACCGCAGAACCCGAGCAGCGAGCGCGAGATTCAGGTCTCGAGAACTTCACCGACCACCCACCTCGAGCCTGGCTCGGCGCCTTCACCGGTCCGAACGGCCCAATGATCGATATCACCCGCCGCTTGCACCCCGACAGACAGGGCATGTTCACGTGTGCGTGTCTGGGTCTTTAACCGCGCCGTGGCCCTCGTACTAACCTCCCGTTCTAATCTTCCCCGCCAGGCTGGAACACGAAGATCGAAGCTCGGTGCGTTCCGTAGCCACTTCCCCGACAGTACTTCCCTACTGACGCTCTCTGCGAACAGCGTATCGAACTACGGGACCCGCCTCGACTACATCCTCATCACGCCCGGCCTCCTTCCCTGGGTCAAGTTTTCCGACATCCAGCCCAACATCGTCGGCTCCGACCACTGCCCCGTCTACCTTGACATGTACGACGAGCTTGACATACCCGGTCGCGGCAAGGTCGGCATCTGGGACGAGTTGAACCCCGGTCGCCAAAAGGGCGACAAGCTGCCCGACCCGCCTGCTTTCGCCAGCCGCTTCTTCAGTGAGTTCTCCGGCAAGCAGAAGCTGCTCTCGAATTTCTTCATCAAGAAGTCGGACATGCCGCCCGATGCGCCCAAACCTTCGCCTTCTCCCTCTCGTCAGCCCAGTTCCGCATTCACGTCCGCCTTGACCTCGAAGAACAACAGCCTCTCGACGATGGCATCGACTGCGGCCATCACCAACGGTTCGTCCCAGAAGGGCAACGGTAAGGAGAAGTCGCCCGAGGAGGAAAAGCCGAAGACGGGGCAACAAGGACTCTCAAGCTTCTTCAAGCCGCCTCCCGCGCCCGAAGCGAGACCGAAGAAGAAGCGCAAGATGAGTCAAACGGTTCCGACGTCTCCTCCCGGCAATAGTCGCCCTTCGACAGCCCGCTCCTCCAGCTCGTCGCAGACGAAACCGTCGCCTACGTCCACTGCCTCTTTTCGCAACGGAGAAGGCACTGAGGTCCTCGTCCTCAGCGACGGAGACGACGACGCCGAGGATGAGCTCGACCCGAAGGAGCGCGAAGATGCTACTGCAGATCCAGGCTTCAACCCGAACGCACAGTCTGCGTCCGCTTGGTCCAGCATCTTCGCCTCTAAGCCCGTCCCGCTCTGTGAAGGTCACAGCGAGCCGTCGCGGATATGGACGGTCAACAAGCCTGGACCGAACAAGGGCAGGCGGTTCTACCTGTGCGCGAGGTGAGCCGGCTCCTCCCGTCCTCTCCCTCTCGGTGAACTCGCTGATCTCAGGTGCTCCCTCAGACCCGTCGGACCAGGCTACGATCAAGGTCAGTCGAAGATCCACGTCAATCCCGAGTACAGGTGCAACTTTTTCCAGTGTATGTTGGCTCGCTTTCCTTCCCTTCCTCTCGCTGACTCCCGCCTTCGCAGGGGAGACTAAGGTCAAACGTCCCGCCGGCATGGTCCTTTCGTCGTCTACGAAGAAGCAGAAGACCTGAACGCCTGAACACTCACTCGCATCGCTTCGTCCCGTGTTCGTCGTTCTCTACATGTCGCTTGTACCCCTCCTCGCATTGCAGTCCTCCTCTATCGCTTCTTACGAGCTCGCTCACGCAGCGTGTTTACCACTCGCGGGTTCAGGTCGTGCAGGTCGGACGCTCGACTGCGGAGGAGGGTTCGTCAGCTGTGCGCGACTGTCGACGGAAAGCCGAGCTCACCTCGGTACCCAGGGCAGGAACCACTGCCACCACTTCTCGCCCATCACTCTGCGCCAGTTCTCGCTCGGACCGAGGTGGAAGAGTGGCGTGTCGGGTTCGACGTAGACGACTGCGCCTTGTCCTGCTTGTTTCTCCGCTTCGAGCGGAACCCAAAGCGCTACCCGAGCGTCGTAGATGGGTTTCACGCCGTCCTGGCTCCGCCATAGCCGTCTGCGCTCGATCTGGACGGCGGAAGTACCGAGGCGAGTATTGCCGACGATCACGAAGATCACTGCCGGAGAGAGTTCTCATTCAACGTTTCGGCTGACGCGATTTGAGCACGTACTGGCGAGCGCGATAAGAGTGATGAAGAGGGCGAAGAAGACGACGGCGAGTGTACCGAGATGTGGCACGGCGAGGGAAGGGTAGAGCGGGACGTCGTAGACGTAGTTGATGCCGTCTTTGCTGAAAGATCTCGTCGCGATGTCGGGCACAAGCAGCGATCGCTCGTGCGCTGTCTTCTGGTAAAGACGATAGCCGAGGAGGAGACCGCCGGCGTAGCTGTGGACGGGAAAGTGAGAAGGATTATCATCCGACCGAGGCACAAGACGCACCGCCAGACTGGACCTCCCGCCCAGCTCAACTTGCGATTCCACCACTGTTCCTGGAGCTCAGCTGTATCCCACGTCGTCCGCACTACTTCTCGCACGCTTCGGATCTCGAGCGGGACGAAGGGGACGAGAGCCACGCTTAATAGAATAGCGGCCCAGACGAGGAACGTGAAGAAGGGCTTCATGGTGTCTTGGGCGATGCAATTCGAGACGAAGGCGCAGTGATGATCGAAATTGGGTCGGCAAGTAGCGCAGTCCGCGCAGTGTCGGGTTCGGAGGGATTGCCATGCTGCACCGCAGGAGTCGCGATGGCACCGTATTGGCTCTCCCCGCTCGTCGCAGGCGAATATCTGCGCAGTGCAAGCTGAGTTTCGGCGGGGAGGAAGAAAGCGAACAGCGCAATCTCACAACTCGCTTCTCCTGCACCTCAATGGGCGGTTCCTTCCGTTTCGGTGGATCGCGGGATTGAAAAAAGATGGCGAAGTAGCTGTACCCAGTAAGAAACAGCGCGATGTGAATGACGATGGCGTATCCACAGGCAATGGCTTGGTAGCGCGACCAGAGCAAGGGGACTATCGAGGACTGGCACGGTTAGCGCGGCAGATGTCATGCAAACAGAGCGGTACGCACTAATCTCTAACAGGACGAGCGAGTACCCTTTGAGAGCGAAAATGAGGAGGAGGGAGGGGATTATCGCGCCGAGCCAGACGTTCGGACGTTTCCAGCGCTGCTTTCGAAGCGGTACGAGAGACTTGCTGTGACCAGGCGTGCCCGGCACCAGCGCACGCATCTCGCGATGGTGTTTTGAGGCAGTGGTCGAGGGAAAACCGCTTCGACTGATGAGAATCGGAGGATGCACCGAGCGCAGCTTCCACTCCATCCGTTGGGCCAAAAGTACCACAGTGGGATGTGACTGAAGGCTGAGTTGCGTAGATGCGACTACAAGGCCGTGCGACGACGATATACAGTCCCTTTGACCGACCCAGACTCCACTTCCGCCTCTCATCGCAGCCCGAAACCGTCGCTGTGGGCGACGACATCAATTAGATGAGGAATAGCGCTGCCGAGCTCAGGAGGCGGGCAGCGCACCTGTCCTCCATTGCCCGGACCAGCATTCTCTCCACCTTCTCCCTCGTCCCGTACCGCCACATGCTGAGCGTGTTGAAGCACGTATGGCTCTGCGGGAGCCTGTCACTGTCGTCACCGAGGCACTGGAGGCGGAGCTGAAGGCTCGAGACGCCGGTTGCGGGGATTCGATCCGAGGCGGTACAGAAAGCGAGAAGGCTGCGCTGGCGATCCGGCTGAAGTGCGGCGAAGACGGACCAGAAGTGTCTAGATCGAGAGTTAGGTCGGTACAAAGGTATAGTGAGATTGATGGAGAGCGCACTGTATCGTCGGCTCGTCGGCCGAGAAACCGTCATACACAGTCACGCCCTTGAGCGTCTGAACATCAAGCGGCTCAGGCGAGCCTCGAACGACGAGCTCAAGCTCCTGTGTTTTGAAGAGCGAGAGAGCATTGCCAGCGCAGACCTCGTTAAACCCTTCTGCGAAGGCATCCCACTGCAACGAGACGGAAGTCGAAAGGATGAAGTCGACGATGTGTTGAACGTAATCTGCCGCGGAAAGCTCAGCTTCGTGTACAAAAGACTATGAAGCGGCTGACGCACCTTGTCGGTTCTCCTCCGTGACAGCAATTTCCGCTCCACCCTCGACGAGCTCAACCTCGACCACCTCGCCCCAGGCCTCGTACGTTCCGACATAACTCCGCAGAAAGGTCTCTTTGACGCCTCCCTTGTCATATTCAAGCAGCTGCTGCAGGCCGCGAGCCAGCCCTGGCTGGACTTGAGCGAGGTCTCGGAGAGTAAGCGATTCCGACGCGAGTTTCTTGTAGGTCGCCTGGAGTTGAGAGCTCATCAGTCACGGAAGAAGACGAAGAAGATGCCGAGACGTACTAGAGGTAGCGGAACGTCCAGTGTCGCCTCATTGTAGACCGCAAGCCCGACAATGACGCCAACCATCCAGTAATCGTCCTCCATGCCCACCGCAGCCGGATTGAACCAGCACAGGTTTGAGTCTGGGTCGTGGAGGAACATGCCGAACTGTACGAGAGCGAGATCAACTGGAAAGGCCGGAATGTGGGGTGCGCGAAGCGAGACGAACCTGCGGGTCGAAGACTTGCCGGCAGAGCAGGAGGAACCACTCCTTCCGTAGTCCGCCTGTACTGCAAAGTCAGCAGCGGCACTGACAAGAGCTCGAGACTGGACGCACCGGCGTCAATACCCTCCTCACCCTCCCAGGTGATGCGCAGCGGCTTCTTCAAGTCCGTCCGGTGCAGCGAGATCTGCTCAGCGAGACATCAGTCGACGATGTACAGTGGAGGCGAAGAGCAACGGACCTGTCGCAAGCTGTCATCAACCAACCTGTCCCGCCTGACGCGCAAAACCAGCAACGGGTTCTCCGCCTCAACGCTCGAGCTCGACAAATTGTTCCGGTACGCTTCGCGCGTTCGCTCGTTCTGCGCGTGATAGATTTTGGTCAACGACGACGAAGAGCGGGGGGCGGAGATTGACGCGCCATCTGGCGTTCTCCGTCAAAGGCGAGAAGCATCATCTTGACGCCCAAACTGAGCAAGAAAGGGTACTGGCACAGCGAGAAGCGTCTACAGAAGCGAGCGTAAGCGTTGGATGCTCGGTGGGACGAACGAAGTGTGGCTCACGAGTCGCGGTTCTCCCAGGCCTGGAAGTCGGTGATCAAGAAAGATTCGCGGAGCGAGTCGATGAGGGTGACGTAGAACGCGGAGAGCGGCAGTGCGTGAATGTTGGCGTTGGCGGCGACTGTTCAGATAAGCTATCAGCGATGCTCAGCAGGAAACGAGGACAACGGCGCACAGAGGAGACTCGCGACCCTTGCGCCCGCTTTAACCATCCAGTCGTCCACGTATGCCTCCGGCTGATCTCCATCGACGCACTGACCGATGCGAAAGGAGATGAAGCCGCATACAAGCTCGACCTTTCGTAGGAGAGCGGCGCGAGGATAGGTCGGAGAGGAGAGGTAGGTGACGAGCGAGTGGTGTATGGAGTTCGGCAGGTTGGAGATGCTGCGAAGGCTGACGTTAGCATTTAATGGGCGATTAAGAGAGCATGTAAGACTGACAGGCCGATGAAGCGGGATTGTAGGGACCTCCGAGTCTCCGCCTCGACCGTAAAGTCCGTCCGGAAGATTGGGCACTGCTCGTCTCGTCCGTCAGCCGGAAGTTCATGCAGCAATAGCGAGTCAAGCCCACTTCGATCAGCGCAATGACCCAACCGCCTTCTCCTTCTGCCAACGTCGGACCGGGCCTCCGCAAGATCGCTTCAATACGGTCCCGCAGGACCTCCAGCGCCGCCGGCCTCAATTCGACGAGCTCGTATAGTCGGGAGAGAATCGACTGCTGCGGCATAGTCGAGAGAGAAGTGAAGCGAGTCGGGCGGAACGAGGCATCGAGGGAAGGGAGGTTGGTAAAGGCGGTAGCAAGCTGTGCGAGAAGGAGGTCTTCGGGGTCGTCTTCATCGTAGGTGTGACTTCTGGAATCGCTGAGACCGGCGGCGCCTAGTCGGCGGACCAGATCGTCTTCCGCGCCTCTTTGTCGCGCTTCTAGCCGTTCAATCGTCCGCAATATCTCGACTTCCGTGACGGCGGTTGCCTCTGGCACCGGCACACCTGGGAGGAGCATTGTGAGCGCGTCTCCTTTCGAAGGAAGGATACAGGAACACACCCTCGCTCGCCTTTCCCCTCCTTGCATCCGGCGAAAGATCGTTGATCGTGTCGCAAATCGTGCATCGAAAGCTCGGGCTCGATCGCGGGTACCTCAGCGCCGTCCCACAGCAGCAACAGACGCCCTCCGTAAGCAGGGCTGGCGGAGAACGCGCAGGTGAGGGAGAAGGAGGCAATGACATCGGAGAAGAGAGGCGAGGGGAGGGTCGCTGCTCAACGTGGATGCTGGACCGGCCCTTGAATGCCGGAGCGCGTCGAGAATTGAGGATTGGCGGTGCGCCCGCTCCCGTCAAGTAGAAGGACGAGCCGTTCTGCCATGGCGAACGTCTGGAGGAGCGAGGAGTCGGGGAAGGCGACGGCGAGGGTTGGGCGGAACGTGGGTAGGCTGCCGGGACAGGACTTGAGCCAGCAGAAGATCCAGCGTTCCCGTCTGCCATCCTCAAGCCAGTCGACGGATGCTTTGGCTCGCCAACCTCCTCATCGCAACTCTCGTTCCGTCAACCGACACACACTCGCTCGAACACCACGCAATGAGGTTCAGCTGGCATGCAGCGTTTGCAGTGAGTGCAGTGTCCGCGCGCCCCGCCTCAGCAACGTCCGTTGACGCCGCTGCTCCCCCTCACAGACCCTCCTCTCCTCCCTTGCCGTTGCACAGGCCGCAGACCTGTCTGGCTTGATCACGAGCGCCTCGTCGACCGTTTCCTCTTCAGCGTCGAGCGCGCCATCAGCAGCTTCGTCGGGCAGCGCCAGCGCCAATATCACCTCCGCACCCTCGTCGGCCTCCCCCTCCCTCTCTGTTTCGCAACTCGTGACGGTCTCCAACAACCGATCTGTCACGCTCAACGTCACCGTAGTGCAATCGGCAAGCACGAGCTCGTCGACTCAGCCAGCGAACCTCACGACTGCGCCGACGCCAAGCCAGCTCGTTTCTATCACGGCGTACGCCCCGGGAGGAACCGCAACGGGTGTTGCGCTGGGTCCAAATGACGGGTATGTGTCGTCCGTACGGTCCGAGCCTAAGTTCGAGCTAATTGGGTCGTTGTACAGGTACATTGCGGCGGCCGGACGAGTCGACACGGCGTTGACAGCGCTGTTCGGAGTTGCTCTCGTCGGTGGATTGGCGGTACTGGCTTGACCTGATTCCAACAGACACTCTCTTACGCACAGACACTCGTTCCCAGCATTCCTCGTAGTTGTTGTCCTTTCTTGCATTCTCATTCTCTCGCTTGGACTCTTCACATCGTTCGTTCGTCTCAGATTGCTTCTGGTTCAAGCTATGCCAGTTGCTGCTGCCTCAAATAGCGCACTGCACAACCGCAAGACGCTCCCCACAGTGACGAAGGGCAAGGGCAAGGCGCGAGCTGCACCTCCTCCGCGAGAGGAGGACGAGCGCGCAAGGAAGCGCGCGAGGCTGGCTGTGAAAAAGTCGAACAGGTGCGCAGACTCTTCAAACCTCTTTCTGTATGTCAGGCTGACCTCCTGCGTGGACAGACCTCGAGCAGACGCCTCATCAGCTAGCAGCTCGGATGCGGACGAGGTGAGCGACGACGACGAGGAGGACGACCGCGCAGCGATGCTCGCTGCGCTTGAGGCTCATCAGATGAGTCTGCTGGGCGGTGCACTCCCTTTTGCGGTCACGAGCGGGTCGTCAAATGGCGGGGCGAAGGAGGTCATGGAGGCGAAGAGCGTATGGGAGATGGACGATGCGGACTTTGAGGACGAGGAGGACAGCGAAGACGACGAGAACGACGAGGAAGTGGACGAAATGGAAGAGGATGGGCGAGGACAGTCAGGTTCGTCCATTCTTCCGGTCGACCAGGCTCGCCAAGCTAACTTCTCGCTTCTACAGCTTCAAAGGTCGCGACAGTCGTTGCATTTGTCGAGCCTGGTCGAGAATCGTCGACTCTAGTTGCCACATCGTCAGCGCCGATGAGCAGGCGCGAGATCCGCGACTTCAAGGTCAGTCCTCCCTCGCCTTCCTCGCTTCATTCGCTCATCCGCTTCTTTCTCGCAGGCTGGTAAGGTCAAGAACTTGCATGCGAAGCGATCGATCGCGGACGAGCACAATGTAAAATATGTTGGCGGAGCGGCGGCACGGAAGAAGGCTGCGCTCGCGGCGGGAGACGCGAAGGGTGCTGCGACAGCCGAGAAGGAGGAGGATGATCAGGCCGAGGAGAAGTAAGTCCCAATCTGCTTTCGCTTGATCAATACTGACCATCCTGCTACAGCCACCTCACGAAGCTCGACTCGCATCTCGCCTCGCTCGTCAAGCCGCTTACGTCCGGCACCGGCTCGTCCTCCCTCCCCGACCTCTTCCGCGAACTCCCTCTCGAGCCAACAAAAGCCCTCAAAGGCCACACACCCTTGCCGAAGAACGCCCCTCGCCTCCTGCGGCGCGGGCAGAACGCCGTGAACCTCAAGCGTGCGCAGGCGCGAGACGAGGCGGCTGGATTCAGCAAGGGCGCGAAGAAGGGGCCTGCTGGGCAGGGTAGGGAGGCTCTGTCGCTCAAGGAGAAGCGGAAGGTCGAGGGGAAGGACAAGCGGCAGAGGGGATTGGGAGGAGCGATGGGCAAGTGGGGCCGAGGACAGATCAGGCTGTCGAAGAAGGAGGTCATGTCGATCAACGGCTCGGCGTCGTAATCGTCGTTGCTCTCATCGAGGCAGTATCATTGAAACCGATTCACTGCGAATATAGCAACAAGAAAGTCCCGAGAGAACCGATCGTTCTCCTCAATCCCACTGTGCGCACGATTCGTTAGCTTGCGTTCGTCCTGCGATATTTCGAGACCACTCACGACTAGCTGCTGCTCCCGTCTGTCTGCATCTGCCAGTCCCTCCTGAACCCTCCCTCCGTCCTTGGCTTGGCCGGCGAGTTGCTTCGACAGTGTGCCTCCTGACGGTGCGCCTCGTTGCGCGGACTGTTGACAGAATACTAGTCAGTCATTGCAGCTCATGCTAGCCAGGAAGACGCGAGCGGACCGCCTTGTTTCTCGCCTCCGCAGCCTCGAGCATACGCCGTCTCGCCTCGGCCTCGTCGCCAGTCCCGCCTTCGTTCCCACCTAGTCGCTGTGGTGGACTTGTTGAGACCGACCTGCCGACCTTTGACGCGCCGCTCGCTGCGTGTGCGGACTTCGAGCTGGGTGTTGCTGATGTGGGGGCTCCGAGACGATTCCCTGACGAGTGCCGTTCGAGAGCGTCGAAGTGGTCTTCCTTGCCGCACAGAGCACCCATGAGATAGTTGGAGACGAGACCGAAGGCGGACGAGCGAGGACAGTGGGAGCGAGGTATGGGCGGAATTTAGGAGGCTCAGCGAGGAGGAGGAGCAAGTGTTGCTGCTCTTCGCAGACGACGTGCACGCGCGGAACGGCAACAGATCATGCAGCAATGCAATAGAATGCGCAACCCGAACTTCGCACGAGCGCGGGAGGAGCCAACACGCCCTCCTACTCACCGCTTCTTCGGCTTCGGACCCATCCTACCCAGCGAGTGCTTCGCACCTCCGCCACCCTTCATCATGTCCCGCTCCCTCTTGCCAGGTCGCTTGTCCGACGCCGCCCCGCCATCCGCAACACCCATCTCCCGGTCGAACACGCTCTTCTTGC
Source organism: Rhodotorula sp. S30-09 (assembly GCA_023628235.1). Lineage (NCBI taxonomy): Eukaryota > Fungi > Basidiomycota > Microbotryomycetes > Sporidiobolales > Sporidiobolaceae > Rhodotorula > Rhodotorula sp. S30-09. The sequence goes on along the minus strand of JAMALD010000027.1, from coordinate 71,706 downwards.
CGCCCTTCTTCTTTTTCTTGCCCTCGCCCTGCCCAGGTGTCCGCTCCGGCCGCGCGGCGTAAATCCTGCCGGAAAGAGCAGCCTTCTTAGCGGCACGGATGGACGAGCCAATCTCCCGCTGGGCGCCCGATGCGCGGTCCTCCTCGTCTTCCCGCATCGCAATCTTGCGGCGTTTCTCTCGCCGCGAGAGGCCTGAGAAGGGTGTCCGCTTGGGCTGTAGACATTCAAGAGCGTCAGCCTCAACGAAGCACGAGAGCGAAGAAAAGTCAACTGACAGGCTTGGACAGCGGCTCGTCCTCCTCCTCAAGCGCACGCTTCTTGGTCTTTTCCTGGAATTTCGAGTTGTGCTCGGCCTTGCCAAGGTCTGCGAGTGTACCGCATCATCAGCTTCGCCTTATGAAGCGAGAGCAAGAGCGCGACCCACTCTTTGCAGCGTTCTTCTCCGAGGTCGACTGGAACCAGGTTCGCGCCGGGCGAGACTTGATCTCGTCCTCATGCTCGAGCATGTTCTGCGCCTTCTGCAACTCCATGTTGCCACGGCGGATCTGCACAAGAAGGTGAGGGCTTAGTCAGTCACATCTTCCCTCAAGCGCGGCCGGACGATAAGCGCGGCGCATCCACGCACCTCCTTCTCCTCTTTCTCTTCCTGCATCACGTCGCGCACATCCCGCTCGAGCACCTTGAGCTGCTTCGAGACAACCGCGATGACATCACCAGGAATTGTGCGCTGTTTGATCGACTCGGGCGGGGCGTGCTTCATCGCGAGCTTGACGAGTTTCCGGTCAGACTCGCCGACGAGCGTGAGAGCACTGGGTTTGCAAGGCGCCGTCAGCGCCGAAGAAAATCCTGAGAGACGACAAGCGCGGAGACGATCGGAACGCACCGGCCCTTCTGACCCGCACGAGCGGTACGACCGACACGGTGCAAGTAGATCTCGATCGACTTGGGCATCTCGTAGTTGATGACGTTCTCGATACCCTTGATGTCGAGGCTGCGCGATAGATGCAAGCGTCAGCATGCTTCGCCGAAGAATCGAGTTGATAGGCGGCACTCACCCACGAGAAGCCAAGTCGGTCGCAAGCAAAAAGCGCGCCTCGCCATCCCTGAACCGCTTTAGACTGCGCAACCGCTGCTCCTGCGTCAAGTCCCCATGCAACTCGTCGCTCTTCTCGAGCCCCTTGCCGAACAACGAGAAGAGGATCTTCATCCGGTGCGCCTGGGCCTTGGAGCGGAAGAAGATGATGGTGCGGCCGGAGCTGAAGGAGCGCGTGCAGAGCGAGACGAGCAGCGCCTCGCGGTGGCGTTCACCCGAGCGCGAGTTGAGCTCGATCGACTCGCCGGCCTTGTCGCCACGGACGCGCAGGACTGCAAGAAATACGAGTCAGCGTCATCCGCGAAAGTAACGAAGCGGGAACGGGACTCACACTCCTGGTCCAAACCCTTCGCCGCGGCGCCCATCTCATCAATCTTGACCCTAACAGGCTTGTTCATCGAGAGCCTCGTGAGCTGCTGGATGGACTCGGTGACGGTAGCGGAGAAGAGCAGAGTCTGGCGAGAGCGGGGCGCGGCGGAGATGATTTCCGCAAGCTCGTCGCGGAAACCCTGTGGGCGACGACCAGCAAGATCAGCGACGAAATTGCACCAACTTAGGGGGCTCGCAATCCAGACTCGTTCGTGAGCGTACCTCTTCGAGCATCCTGTCCGCCTCGTCGAGTACGAGCACCTCGACGCCGTCCATCGAGAAGCAAGGCGTGTTGCGAACGTGGTCGATGAGACGACCGGGAGTCGAGACGACAACGTCGGGACGCTGCTTAAGCTCGGCTTCTTGCACCTTGAGCGACAGACCACCTGAAAGCGCAAGCTAAGTCAGCGCACCACGGCAAGCAAGAACGAGGATACGACGGACCAACGCAAAGACAGAACGAGACGTCCGTGTACCGCGCGAGCGCCATTCCGACACCGTGCACCTGTACCGCCAACTCGCGAGTCGGGCACATCACAACGACACGGGTCATCGGGTTCTTCCTGTCACGGTGCAGCAAACGCTCAAGCACGCCAACCCAAAACGCAACCGTCTTTCCGGAACCTGTCGCGGAAGAAGCGACGATGTCCTTTCCGAGCATAGCGAGCGGGATGCATTCTGCCTGGATGGGTGTCGGGGTGGAGAGGTTGAGCGACCCGAGGGCGAGGAGGAGCTGGCGGGAGAGAGTGCAGTTCGGGAGCGTCGTAAAGGAGAGAGGCTTGCGGGAAAGGGTAGTCGAGTTCTCGTGCGAGGTGAAGAAAGCTTTGGCAACGGCAGCATCGGCGCGGGATTGGCGGTCGGCGGGAGAAGCGTCCTCTCCGGATGCTGAGTCGCCGTCATCGTCGTCCTCGGCGTCCGACATGTCGACGTCGGCGAGAGCAGCGAAGCCGCTTGGTCCTGGGAAAATCGAGTCAAGTCAGCATCAGAAGGCGGATGCCCGGAACGAGGACGAACCGTTGAGCTCGCCTTCCTCGCCGTCCTTCTCCTCCGTCTCATCGACTGCCTCGCTCTTCTTCTCCAAGCCGAGCCAGTCCTCCTCGTCCGCCTCGTCGCCTCCGCCAACGATCTGAGCGCCCGTGTCCTTCTTCGTGGCCGCCGTTTTCGCTGGTGCCTCCTCCGTTCCCTCGCCGTCCGACTCGTCCTCATCGTCTTTGTCATCCTCGTCATCTTCTCGCGCATCGTCCGACTCTTCATCGAGACCCTCGAAATCCAGGTCGCCATTCTCCAAGTCGCGCATCATTTCCTTCTCGAGCTCTTCGTCGTTCAGTTCGGCATCACTGTCGTCTTCGTCCCCGTCCGACTCGTCAAGGAGGGCTTCGGCGGACTTGACGGCGGCGCGGCGGGCGATGATTTCGTCGACCGACAAGCGGGGCTGCGCGAGGACGGTGTTGTGGTCAGCGCCAAGTTCCATCGCCGCAGTAGCAGCTTTGGGACGAGCGTCTGCTCACCAGTGCGTTCGGCCGCTTCTGTATGTACGCCTCACCCGAGTCCTGAGAGAAGTGAAGAGAGGTCAGCTCAGAAAGTCGCCCGCTTCGCCGTAAAACCGCACGCACCCAGACACTGTTCCTCTCCCGTCCGATGAAGCCTCCACCGAGCCCGTCAAACACGAATCCCTTGTCCATCTTGACTTCGTCGTCCGCTGCACCGCCTCGAGGACTGTCAACGGGCGTGTCCTCGTCGTCGTCTGCATCGACGACCGTGTCGACCAGCTTCTTGCCCTTCCCCTTGACCTTTGCGCCATTGGCAGCCTTCCCCTTCTTGCCCTTTGCGGCGGGCGCGGCGGCGTTCTTCGACGAGGCCTTGCTGGTCGAAGAGGGCGGCGGGGGCGGCGACGGCGAGCGGGCGGGCCCCTCGTCGTCCGAGTCGAGTGTCATGATGAACCCAACCATGTCTAGCGAGTCAACCAGCCAAAAGACGGGCCGAGGCGAGACAGAGAGATGCCAACTCTCGCTCGAGCTCATCTTGGACTGATGAAGTCGCATTTGAACTCGGCCACCTCGCTTGCTCTGTGGCTGGCTGGCAGAGCGACAGCAGCAACGACTTACGACAATGATGCGCCACCTCGCCCAGCCGCTCGCGCACTGCACGCCGCCACCGCCGTCCTTCGTCGCCCGCTCGCTTCACTCGTCCGCGCCGCTCTGGCGAGAACGGGCGCCGGACAGGCGGAAACGGCTGTCGCTCGACCTGATCAACACGCTCAAGTCATCGGAACCGCAATTGTCGCGGCAAGCGCCACTCGCTCGTCTCGCGGAACGGGCAGGCAACTCTCGACCATCGTACGGAGGAGGAGCAGGACGAGGCTGGAGAGGCGGGTACGACAGCAGGAAAGGCAGTGGACCGTCAACCATCTCGCGGGCGACGCTTTGTCACAAACTCCGCCAGCACCTGGTCGAGGTTTGGCAAGGAGGGCAGGGCAGCGGAGGACGACCGAGACGCACCTCGCCACAAATTCGCTCGCTTGCGTTTGATTTGGGCGTCAACGAGAACGAGTTGAGCCGTTTGACGACCAAGTTCAGTCTCCAAGCGGCGGAGGCTGTCCCCGACGATGCATGGCAGGAAAGGTCGCAGGGGGAGTCTGTTCCCCCCACCCACATCTCGTTCGATATGGACGAGGTTGCCAAGACGTACATCGAGGAGGGTCCGGAAGAAGCTCTATGGAACGCCTCGCTCGCCGCCTTCCTCGCCTGGGTCCGCACGAACGTCGCCGTCCCACCAGTCCAGCCCAACAGTCCTCAGTCCATCTCGACCGTCACTAAACTTCATCTTCTCGCCAGTATCGCCGACCGCCGCTTCGCCTACGAGCAGTACTTCACTGCGCGCCAGCGAAGGCGCAAGCTTATCCTTCATGTCGGTCCGACCAACTCCGGCAAGACATACAACGCCCTCGTCGCCCTCGCTCGCGCACGGACAGGCGCTTACGCCGGTCCCCTGCGACTGCTCGCCCACGAGGTCTTCACGCGGTTCAACGAGGGCAAGATCGGCCAGGAGGGCAAACGGGTGTGCAACCTCGTCACGGGCGAGGAAAAGCGCATCATCGACCCTGAAGCAGGCTTACAGTCTTGCACGGTCGAGATGTTCCCCCTGCAGAAGCGGCTCGAGGTCGGCGTTATTGACGAGATCCAGATGATCGGAGACCCGCAGCGAGGAGCGGCGTGGACGGCAGCCGTAATCGGCTCGACTTGCGACGAGCTCCACCTCTGCGGCGAGGAGAGCGTCGTCGAATTGATTCAGACGATCGCAGCCGAGCTCGGCGACGAGTGCACTGTCAAGCGGTACCAGCGTCTCTCACCTCTCGTTGTGGCGGATACGTCGCTTGAGGGCGACCTCAGCAAGATCCGACGCGGCGATTGCCTCGTCACGTTCTCGCGGAGCAACATCTTTGCGTTCAAGCGCGCGGTGGAGCAGCGCACGGGCTTGAAGGTGGCGGTTGCGTATGGCGGCTTGCCGCCTGAAGTCAGGGAGGAGCAGGCCCGGGCGTTCAACGCTGGCGAGTTTGACGTTCTGGTTGCGAGTGACGCTGTCGGAATGGGGCTCAACCTGTACGTTCTCGTTTGTCGGCCCCTTACCCTTCGAAGCTGACGAGTCTTGCATCGCAGCAAAATTCGCCGCATCGTCTTCGAGTCGGTGCACAAGTTTGATGGCAAGAACGAGATCCGGCTACCGACACCGCAGGTCAAGCAGATCGCCGGTCGCGCCGGTCGCTACGGCGTCCACACGCCCATCTCGCCTTCCGCTCCCGACTTCGACCCAGTCGACCCTGGCGAGGCGGAGGGGGACAAGAAGGTTGAGCAGGAGTCGTCACTTGGCGAGGTCACAACGCTCGATGCGAGCGACTTGCCCATCCTCCGCGAAGCGATGAAGGAGCCCATCGTGCAAGTCCGCCAAGCTTCGATCACCGCGCCTTCTGAGGCGTACAAGGAGCTCTACTCCATCCTCCCTGCCTCCACACCGCTCTCTCGCGTCGTCAGCCTCTCCCGCGCCATGACCCGCACCATGCCTCACTACCGGTCGACAGGCACGGGCGGAATCGCCTTCAACACCGACACGATTGCGCACATCCGCCCACTTACGTTCGAGGAACGGTACACGTTCGGACTCGCGCCCGTCAACAAGCGCGATGCGTACGTCGTCGAATCTCTCACGGACTTCGCTTCTTCGTACGCGGCAGGCGAGCCCGTCTTCGTCGACGACTGGGCTGACAAAACGGGCCTCTTCGGCCTCCTCGAACGCGTCGACGAGGCTCACGCGATGCGCGCCGAGTTGCTCGCCGACGAAAATGCGCCGAAGCCGACCGGCGATGTCAAGCGCAGCCTCATCAGCGTCTTCTCGCCCGTCACGCTCTCGTCGCTCGAATCGAATCACCGATGCCTGACCCTCTACCTGTGGCTCTCGTACCGCCTCGCCCCGATTTTCTGCGACCAGAAGGGTGCGCGTGAGTTGCGCAAGCGGGTCGAGAAGGCGATCGAGACGACGCTTGACGGCATCAAGTTTGAGCGTAACGACCGCAGCTCTGGCGCCAAGCACAAGAGGGCCGTCGCGAGCGGCATGCGCGTCTGAGCCGGCTGCCAGAATGGAGGGGTCCTCAAAGTGTTCCTCCAGCTTATCCTCCCTCTCTTCATGCGTCGCAGCTTTTTTGTATCGTTCGGTCCTTGTTGTATCCTTAATGCAAACCCCTCGCATCTCATCCAGCACGCATCGCCTGTAGACGGAGCCGACTGTAGAACTCGGCAACACGATACTGTTCCGACGACATTCTTGCACGCGGCGAGTCCGCTACACGATGGAAAGAAGGCTAGAGGTGATAGGGTAATAAGGACAGTAGAAGTGGTATCTAGATCTTCAGGCCAGCTCCGCCAAGCAGGACGGCGCGGATGGAACCGAGTTGCGCCTCGAGCGCCTCGATCTGCCCCTTCGCGTCCGCCTGCTCCTTCCGCCGCTTCTCCTCGACCCGCACCAAGTCTTCGCGAGCCCGCCTCGCCTCCTCCTGCGCCACACGCACGCGAGCCTCCCAGTCCCGCGCCTTGTGCTCCGCCATTTCGAGCTTCTTCTTCTCCTGCTCGTTAAGGCTCCGGCTCAACCGCTTCATCATGCGCTCCTTGAAACTCTCGACCTCCTGCCGAAGGTCAATCATCTCGGCGCGCTCCGTCGTCCGCTCAAGCTCGAGATCCGTGAGCTGCTTCCACAGCGATTGCACCTCTTGACGCTGCTTCTCGACGAGTTGCTGCGTCTCGCGGAGCTGCTCGTCGACCGGGCGAAGCAGCGATGCTGATGCGCGACCAGGGTTCGCCTTGGATGCGCCGACACGCTCGAGCGGCTCATAGTCGGACATGCGGAGCGTCGAAGCTGTGCGCGACGATGGCAGACCGTCGATGTCGATGCCGTTAGGAGTAGGCGACTTCTGAGGGAGAGGCGGGGGTGCATCGTCGTCTTCATCCGCTGGAGAGGGCATTGATTCCGCCTTGACCATCTCGCGTGAAAGGGCGAGGACGGGTGTCTTCTCATCGATGGATGGCTGTGAGCGATGCTGCGTCGGGGAAGCGACCTCTTTGTTCGACTCAGACGGGCCAGTCTTGTTGGCGTAGTTGGCAGCGTTTGGCGGTGGCGGTATCGACTGCACCTCCTTCGCGTGTTCGGCGGCCCTGGCTGCGTCAATTTCGGCTTGGCTGAGGCAGGGCGAAGGCATGAGGGAGGGAGATGGGCGAGTCGGGAAAGTAGTGGAGATGGGCGGGGTAGGGAAGGAGTGGACGGAGGATTCTGCAAACATCAGAGCGTCAGCATCGCGAAGCAGGAGTACAACAACTCGTACGCACCATCGAAATCGACAACATTGTCGAGAACGCTCGTGTTGCGCATCGAGATTGGTCGCGAGTCGGCATCGAAAGGCTTGGACAGACCGTTCACTCCCGTCTCATGCGTCAATGCCGATTGCGGAGGAGTCTTGATGGAAACGCTGTGTTCGCTTGAAGCCGAAGAATGTGTAGACGAGAGTCGCGGCGGCTCGTCCGTTGAGTCGTGCGGGCTACCATGCCCCTCCTCCTCATCCCGCTCCGAAACAGGCTCACGCTGTTCCCGCCCGGGTCCCGGCTCTTCCGGCTGCGACGGCACAGCCTCCGCGATCGAAAGGAAGAGCGATTGCTGGATCTCCTTCTGCGGTGTAGGCGGGCCCGACTCTTCCTGGCAGATGGACGGGCTCTTCGGGTTTGCGAACGCCGCCGCCGCAAACGGGTCGAGGCGAGGCGAGTCGTGGGAGTGCACAGATGAGCCTGATCGCTCCGAGCCGAGTTGTTGTACAGTCGAACGGAGAGGCATGTCAATCTGGGCGACAGGCGTCGACGGCTGCGACTTGTACGTCTTGCTGACATCCTCGAAGCGAGAAATCGAGTTGAGCTCTTCGGTGTGCTGCTCGACGACAGGCGAGAACGGCTGGCGTTGCGACCAGGCTTGCTCGTGAGCGGGAGCGGCAGGAGCGTCGCGAGGAAGCTGGATGGGCGGAGCGAGCGACGTCGATTCCTCCAGGGCACTTGGCTGCTGGATGTGCAGCTCACCCTGCGGGACAACGACGTCGAGCGTCGGTGCGAGCCATGACGTTTTCTCCCCGCGATCCTGCGATGCTTCGTCCGCGTTGTCGACGATCGTCGCGGGGTCAATGTCGAAGTCGGCGTCGAGCAGACCGTCGGCTACCGAGCTCCAGTGCTCGAGCAGCCAGCGCAATGCCGCCTCGCCCTTCTTCGCCGTGGCGCCAGCTGATTCCACCGATTCGCCTGGTCCGCTAATGACCATCTCGCCCTTGGCGGGCTTCTTCTGTGGCACAGGGCGCGGCGCCATGATCATCGCGCCGAAAATGCCAGAGACCGTCGCAAGCGATAGCTTGTTCTCGGGGAACAGCGGCATTTGCGAGAGGAAGGCGACGAGGTAGACGAGCAGGCTGAAGTTCGGGGTCGGGAGAAGGCGGAGGATGATCTGGGCGGAGGCGATGCGAGCCTTGAGCGAGTTTGTCGAGTCGACGCAAGCAGCCTGGAAGAGGCGCCAGAGTCGCTGGTCCAGAACGGGTTCAGGAAGGTCGCGGAGGTAGCGCTTGAGGCTGTTCGAAGCGAGTATTAATGTCTGACAACCTGTAAGATGGGAGGTGAACGCACAGCGAGGTAACGTTGTGAATTGACTCGATTGAGAGGTCATGATGCTCGCCGTAGTCGGGCGGAGTGTTGTAGATCTGGACGAGCTTGGCGATTCGTCCGGGCTCGCCTTGCATCTGCATGAGTCCCGGCACCTTTGAGCCTGCAAACGACGAACAGTTAGCGGAATCTGACGAGGTAGCGAAGGCCGGAAACGCACCTTGGCCTCGTCGGTAGATCTCCTCGACCGTGCTGAAGCAGACGCCGGGCAAGTCGTGCCGCCGTCCCGCAATCATCGACGAGACGAAGCCGTACTCGGCGACCTGCGCGAGCGGAGCACCGAAAACGACCTTCTTGGCGGCGTTTGAGCTGGAAGGCGATTCTCGTGCTGCAAGAGACGACGTCAATCAGCGCAACGGCGATGGGCGGGGTCAGACGCACCTGGAGGACCCTGTACGCTCAAAACACGCTTCATGCGACTGAAGAACGTTCTCGGCGCTGGCGCCATCTTCGCACTCTCCTCTGACTGTCGCAGCGAGTCCGACGACGGCGTAGGCATGCCAATCTGCGACTTTCGTGACAGGCTCCGCTTCTGTTGTGGCGGGACGTCAGCCTTGAACGGTAGAGGAAAGCTAGGAACGGCGCACCTTCTTCTTCTCCGATAAGCTGCCGATAGAGAGAATCGCCTCGGCGTCCTCAATCCGCAAGAACGAACCCGTGGTGAGCTCGAGCTTCTCCAGCAGATTCAACCGCCACGCATAGCCTGGTGCGTCCGAAACGTAAGCCGTTCGTCGCGAAAGGGTGACGAGATTCAGCGGGAGTTTGGCGCCGGGCGTGATTTTCTGGCTACCGGGTCCTGCGCCCACCGAGGTAACGGCAACGGCTGCCAAGCTGCCTGGCGAGTTCGGTACGTAGACGGACGAGGCGCGACGGAAGAAGCTGCCAGTCGCAACACCGCTGTCCGAGATGCTCGACCCGGCGTACGAAGAGCGGAAGCCCTGGCCGATAGGACGATTCGTTCCGCCAGGCGAGGCGGCGCGAGGTGGTCGCAGCTGGGGCACGTCCAGGTCCTGCGAGCCGTTCCGAACGGATGAAGAACCGGACCCCATCGTCGTGCTGCTCGGCCGGCGGTAGTCCTCGAAGAGAGGTCCGCTCGGGGGTCGCTCCGCATTCAGCTCGGCGAGCGAGGCTTTGCGGAACGAGGGCGCCTTCTCGACCCTGTGCGCGACGCTGACGCGCACTTCGGCGGCGTAAGGGGTGCCGAGAACGTCGTCTGTCGAAGCGGGAGGAAGAGGAGGTGGGTGGACCGCATCTGCCGAGGCGGACCTGGCGAGAGACGCGCTCGTGGCCTTGTACGTCGAGTAGGACGGCGAGTTGAGCGTGATGCCGAGGTCGAGCGGCGGTTGCGACCCGAAACTGAAGTCGACCTTGTTGAATATGGGTGCGCCGGTCGCCGTCACTTCGGAGGGGGTGTGAACTTGTTGGGGCGTAGGGGGAGTCGCGGACGTAGGCGATTCCGGTCGATAGAGTCGCTGCATCGTCGGCGAGCCGTTCGCCCTGAACCAATTGTGCGGCGACGACTGCGTTCGCGAGTGTCCCTTCGAGGTCGGGCTAAGCGGCTCGTATCCCACGTCGCTCATCGCTCCTCGACTGTTTGCCCCCGTCATGTCCAAGCTATCGTAATGCCTGTCCGCAATGACAGAGTAGGTCGACCGGGGCGAGTCCTTCGCACTCCACTGCGGAACAGTAAACAGACGCGGAGATCCGTCCCTGCCCTCTGCCCGCATCGCCGGCGTGAGCTTCTTCGCCTGCGAGCTGTGTGCCAGCGCCGGACTGTACGATGCGCCGTCCAGCGGCGGCGTGCGGAGCTGCGTTGCGAGTCCCAAGTGGCTGGCTGGCTGAGGAGGTGAGGAGAGCGACATCCCCGGTTGAGTGTCGGGAGCGGCCACGCGAGAACTCGCTGCGGACCAACTTTGACGGAACAAGCGGATTTGAGCGCACCCGCCAGTGAACGCGCGGGAAAGCGAGTGTGTGAGCGAGAGCCTGCGTCGCAGAGAGAGAGGGCGAGCGGAGGAGCACCGTGGCCAGCAGGGCGTCGGCAAAGGGGACGTCAAGCTCCAGATCTCGCCCTGGGATTGACTGGGCCAGGCCGCAGCGCTGTCTGGGGCAATTGACGGCCCGCGACGAAGGAGGAAGGTGTCGCGGTGAGGACGCAAGGGGGGACGACGACGATGTGACTCGCTCTACCTCTCATTCCTTGCCTCTTCTTCGTCGAGCTTGCTGCGACAAACGTCGACACGACTGCTCCAGGCGCGCGAGCGGTGGGAAGGAGCGTCTCGCTCTCATATCCCTCGAAGTACGCAGTCGATTGCCCCGGCTATATTGGCTTAAAGTACAGGGACTTTCAGAGAACACTCTTATACCTCTGTTTGATAGCTGGACCTGAAGACTTCGACGACGCATCTTCCGGCCTCCATTTGCCTGAGAGGACCTCGTCGACGAAGTCTGCGAGCATCTCTGTCACGTGGTCGCGGAAGCGGACGTCCTGTGTGCGAGGCGCGTCAGTTGCGGCGTTTGATGGAGGCGTAGACCGGCGAGATGGCGCACCTGCAAGAGCCAGTGGTCCGCATCCTTGACGACCGGCAGAACCCGCAAGTTCCCTCCTGGGAAGCACTTCATGACCGCCGGACTCTTTGCCATCGCAGGCGGGAGAGCCGTGTCCTTCTCGGCGGGAATCATGAGGGCGGGGATGTCGGGCGAGAAGGTCGGGAGGCGGGAGGCCTGCTCTTCGATGTGGTTGATGCGGCGCGTGCGGTACCAGTTGAGCGGGTGGTGCAAGCCGTAGCGGTGGTAGGTGTCGAGATAGTATTGGTACTCCTGCGAGTAAGAAGCGAGTCAGCTTTGCAGATCTCGACCGTAGGAGAACAAGGCGCACCGGGTCCTTCGGGACGGGCTTCGCCTTGCCACTCTGCTTCTCCCGCATCATGCGGTCGATGTGTTTCTCCATCTCGCCTTCACGCACCGGGAACTGCGGCAGCTCCCGCCCTGCCTCGATGAACTTGCCGCGCACGGCTGCCGAGAAGTTGGCGGCGAAGAACTGCTCGAGGACCGGATAGATCTTGCTGGCGGAGTCTTCGCTCTCGAAGAAAGCTTGGTAGCCAAAGTTGGGCAGTTTGGTGCGGACCAGGTCCATCGTCGAAAAGTAGGGCGTGGAGGGACCGGCTGGCGGCATGTAAGGTGTGCAGACGCTGTAGAGACGGCTCGAGTTAGCGGAGATCTGAATGCTGAGAGAGAAGCGGGAGAAGCGCAAAGAAACGGAAGCACGCACCTGGCAATGCAGATGATGCGGTGAGGAAAGTAGTCGGCGAAGCGCCAAGCGACCATGCCTCCCCTGCAGATTGCTATCAGTACCTACCTCCTCTGGGCGAACAAGGAAACAGAGCGCAGCGCACCAATCGTGCCCGAAAACGATAACCTTGCCCGCTCCAACAGCGTCAAGCAAGCCGTTCATGTCGTAGGCTACGCTCTTGTAGCTGTACGCCTCGACCGCTCCAGGCTGAGACGACCCGCCGTAACCGAGCTGGCTGGGGCACAGTACGCGGAAGCCTCGCGCAGCGAAAGCGGCGATCTCTGCGAAGAGGACGAGGTAAGCATCCCGTGCCTCCAGCTTCTCCAACTGGCGCCTCGCCGCGACATACGGTAGCGCCAGCCGTACCACAAGTCGGGAAAGCCGTGGCACATCAGGATGGTCGGCGCGTCCTCGACCGGACCTCGCCAGTGTGCCGGAGGTTGGTCGACGAGGTGGTAGCGGTTGCCCGAATGGACAGTGACGAAGCGGTGGTTGTAGGTCGATGCATCAAGCGGGTTGGGCGCCATCCTGGCGTTGTTAGCAGGAGCACAGTGAAGGGAAGGAGGGAGAGTAGCAGGTGGGGAATCCGGTAGAGCCGGTGTGTGGCGACGAAGCATTGCGAGCGCTCGCCTGCGTCATTGCGTTCATTGCAACCTTCTGTCGACTGGTTCTGCACCCAGCCGAGCCCTTCAGACGCGACGCCGCCGTCGCCTGTCCCTCCGAGAGATGAGCGAGAACTGATGAAGGCGATGGCGAGAGGGCGGCTAAGTCGAGGTGGCGGGCGTCGGAACCGGTTATTTGTGAGCTATGCGGCGAGAGAACAGCCTCACAGCGCCGCCAAGTGGAGACAGCGTTGCTGTGGACGGCAGACGTCTGCCTCGACGTCTCTTCGCTTCTTGACACTCGCTCACTGCGCACGAACGATCACTTCGAGACGCCAGAGTTGGAAGAAGGTCCGACGTGCCAAGATGCGACCAACCCGCGCGTTCGCCTTGTCCGTCCGCCCACCTCCGGGTCCGTCAGAAGCCCCGATTCGGGCAGCTTCAACGATGCGTGCGTCCCGTTCTCGGTCGCGGGGAAACGATGGTAACGAGGAGCTGGTGCAAGGGCTGACGAGACGTCTGCGACTTCCACAGGCGGAACCTTGATCTCCTTCTTCTCCGTTCTCGGATGTGCGTCTCCTCCTTTCGCTCCGCGTCTCCCGCATGTGCGATTCGACAGTGTCATACTCACTCGGTTTCACTCTCTTGCAGTGGCGCTGCCGACCTTCATCTACTTCAAGCGCAAGAATGACCGCAAGGCGCGGGAGATGTACGCTCAGACGAGGGTCAAGACCGGCGCGCTCTCGCAGATGACGACGGGTGCGTGCCGATTTGCTTCTGCAAGATGCAACACGCACTGACCGAGGACGCGGACCCGCAGGAGAGAAGATCTGAGCATGTCGTTGTGGTTTCGAGGATTGAGTCGTCCCCTGCATGCTTGTAACCCCTACGCAATCCAGCCTCCCCAGTCCTTACCCCAACCTGCTTCACATCCTACCTTCCGCGGTGCTGGTCAGACTCTGGACGTGTTGGAGAAGAGCCAACTCGGCCGGAGGAAGTGAAGGAGGGCGACCGCTCGTGTTGATCGCCGGGTCGTGCGTCGCGCCGGATTGAGTGTTCTCTGTCGACGTGGCCGATCGCGCGCGAGAGGTTCGTGCCGAATGTGAAGAGGCGGCAGGGAAGGAGTGATCGTTGAGAGAAGGGTTTGCCGTCGCATCCGTTGTCCGTAACGTCCGTGCACGCTTTTGACTCCGCCCGTAGAATTGCCGAAGCATGCCCGTTCCGCATCCTGCTCGCGAGCCTTCCTTGCCGCGCAGAGCCGTGATCGTGCCTCCTCACTGCCCTTGCTGCGCCTGCGAGTCTCCCTGCTCGTCGGGCGCGTCTCCGGGCGTCATAATGCGCTGAGACGCCATGAACCTGCGGTCACGGTCGAGACGTCAGCCCAAACCACCATGATCCCGGTCGTTCTGCCTCGCCAAACACTTCCGCCCCTTTGTGACACAGCGACGGAAGCGAGACTCACCAAGCCGCATGGTACCCTCCCAGCAAACGCATGTAGCTCGCCTGCTCGGCCGTCGTAGCCGACAGCTGCTCGAGTTGCTCCGTTCGTTGCGCGAGGAGCTGGAGTTGTTGAGCGAGGTGGGCGATTTGACGCGTCTTTGCCGAGGCTTGCGAGGAGGGTTGGGCGGAGGCAGAGGGTGCGTAGGACATGGCCGGGGCGTTAAGCGGGGCTCACGAGGCGTGCGGGCGTGACGAGCGTGGTGGGCGAGGGCTAGAGGAGGACGAGCGAGACGCGGTGAAGCTGACAAGACTGGATCGGCATTGCGAGGGTCGTGAAAGCCAGGGCAATGCAGCTAGAAGCACAACAAGCTCAGAGACGCGGGAATACCCGCTACTGCAACAGCTCGAACCGCCGGACCTTGACCTCGAGAGTCGCTGTGTTGACCAAGACAACCTCGCCCGACTCGCAGAACCGCGGCACGAGCACAATGCGGACCTTCTTGCCCTCGTCCGTCTCGATTAGCCGCGTACCGAACGAGGGTTGGTTGCCGAAGAAATAGACGTGAGGGGTTTGCTTGAGGACGAATGGCTCCTTGCCGCTGAACGGGTAGCACCCTGCACGGTAGCTGGCTGTCAGCAGGGCCCGCGACTGTTCCAACGGCCGCACTCGAACGCACAGAGGGTATCGGGGCATGTCGGCGCGATGTGCGACCATTCGAGCGTTTGCTGGGCGATGCCGATGCGGTCTTCGCTGTCGATGTACTTGAAAATGTCTTCGAGCGTCTGGCCAGATGTGCCGAGAAAGCTACCACGTGTTCATCTGTCAGCGAGGCACAAAGCGTCGATGCGGTCGAAAAAACGTACCTCGTCCCGCCAACATCGCACCAAAACGGGTTCGTCCGCCCGGCGAAGCCCTCGTACGCCGCTGCGTTCGGCAGGAGCGCAGGATGCAGAGGTTGCTGAGGCAGCGTCGGCTCCGTTGGATCCTTCTCGCCCGACATCATGTCGATCGAGATGGACGGCGCGAGTTCGGAGAGGAAGGCGTCCAGGGTTTCGGTCGGCTTTGAGGTGTACATCGACGAGTCGTAGCCGTAGCGTTTCTGTGAGAACACTGTCAGCCGGCGCTCGGGTTGACCGGCGGGCGAGACACACCTTCTTCGGCTCGTCGGAAGCGATCACGTCGGGTTGCGCAAGCGAGTTGCCCGCCAGAATCAGCCGCGTCACTTTGACCGCCGCATCTTGGTCCTGCGGTAGTAAGTTGTCAGCGAGCTCGCGAGATGCGGGTTCATCCTCCGAACTCACCTCATCATCGCCTGCCTCTCCCAATAGCCACTCCGAAAGCAGCTCAGCTCTAACACCCGCAACATCGCTGGCCGTACCCATTTCCATCCCGCTCGCCAGCGCAACCCACTCGCCTTCCGGGGTTGTCGGGTTGAGCAGCGGCTGGTCGGGCATCCCCGCGAAGCAGTACTCGAAGACCTCAAAGTCGCCCGAGGCCATCTCGGCGCCGAGTGCGGCCATGATGGTGCCTGTGGCAACAGCGTCAGTGAGGATACCCTTGTTCTTAGGGGGTAAAGCTGGATTTACCCGTGACGAAAGTCCCCTCTGCGTCGTCCACCTTGCTCCCGACTAGCCGTACTCGCCCACTCTCGTCCTCAAGCATGATCTCATCCGAAGGCGAGTGGTACTTTCGCCGTGTCGCAGGAGCCGTGATGTGGTGCTGCGGGCGTTTGAAGCTTCAGCAGGGTTTACTTGATTCGCGGTCCGTTCCGAGCGCACATCGCGCGCCAAGTCTTCGAGGACGTTAGGCTTCAGAGGCATGTCGACGTAGACGGTGCCAACGACATAGCAGAGCTTGCCGTTCTCGACTTCGAGCAGGCGACGGACATGCTGTGGCCGGTTCGACGCGCCTGGAGGATGGTCGAGAGGTTATCAGCTCACGAATGTCGGCCTCGAGTGTTGTAGATCCTTGCTAGGTCGCAGAAGGCGCGAAGTCGCATGTTCAACGGCTCGAACGAGTTCCCCAAGGAGCTGAACCGTTGCAAGGTAGCCCACAGCCTGCCTCGGCTCGGTCACTTGGCTGCTGAGGATCCTTCTGCGCCCACATGAGTATATGCCAACCCGTTCCGCAGCCCAAGCCGCATTCTGGATAATGTCAAGGTCTCGCGCTTCAACGCGTGAGCGATGAGAGTGTCGCGGCAAGGAAAGGAGGCCGGAAAGCCGCAAGAACGCAGATAGAGCCTCAGTAGACTCGCGTACTCACCCTTGAAGCCCTCGCCCTCGACCCACCGCCTCTTGGCCTCGCTCAACACCCTCGCCCGAAGTTCCGTCAACCGCTGCCAATACAAGTTGGCATACTGCTTCTGGAACTCTTCGTCGTCGCGCGAGGTAGTGAAGGGTGCGCGGGAGTCGTCGGACGGGTCGGGAAGCGCGTATGTTGAGGTGAGGCGGGTGGGCATTGCGAGTCGGGAGCTGGGGAGATGAGGAGGGAGGGAAGGTGAGGAAGAGGCTGGGTGGATCGAGCGGACGGCTATGACGGATCACTGCAAGTCTTCTGGTCGGCGGAAGCAGTAAATACTGGCGCAAGAGCCGTGCGCCCGATGAGGAGAGGAGAAAGAGAGCGCGTGAGCCCAACAAGGCGAGTGCAGGTTCAATGCGCTCGCGCTTATCAAGCCTTCTGAGCGTGGATTTGTGCTGTCGAAAACTGCGGGCATCGCAACGCCCGGACAGAGAAAGCTGCGAAGGAGGATGGCTTTGCAGAGTTCGCCTCGACGACAACGATTCGTTCGTCTGGTCGGCTTCGTGCAGGCAGGTGGGGGGGGGGGGGGGGGGGAGATAACAACAAAACGTGCTGAAAGTCGGGGGAGGAAGGGGGGCAGGGTGAGAGAGGATGGCGAAGGAGGAAGACGGGAAGGTCGAGGGTGGGGGCCAGACGCCTCGCCAACCCCCGCGTCGGAAGCTGGCCAGTATAGCGTTGCTGACGCAGACCACGAAGACGCGTACTTGACGGGCGACCGGGAATCGGAGAGGCGAGAAGGGCGAAGTCTATGCCACAAAGCGGCGGATGAACTTCTTGTGGTATTCCTGCGGTCGTCAAGTCGGTCAGCATCTCCTGCACGTCCTTGTTCCAAAGAAGCTGCCAGACGCTTCGTAAAAGGTCATTAATGAAGGCATTTTGAGGCTTGTCATCCGTCCGGGCTTGGTTCTTGAAAATAACGTCGTCGTCCCAGCGGCGCTTGACCCCAAACGATGCCGTGCTCGATTCCGAGATGGTGGACGGTGCTGGCGAGCGTCCGAGGGCGGCCTGAAGGTTGAGGAGCGGGCTGTACAACGCAGGGTGAACAGGAGCGGGAGGAAGAGGGAAACGAGGAGGACGCACTTTCCGGTCGCGATTTCCTCGTCGCGCGAGATCTGCTCCGTCGCAGCTCGTTCCAGTTCCTGCGAGCACACATTGTCAGCGCAGAACTGTCGAAAAGAGGAAGCGCCCCCGCACCTGCCGCGCCTTCTCCTCGGCACGCTCCTTCTTAATCTTTTCGAGCTCCCGCAACAGCTCCGCCGTCTCGTCTTCATCGTCATCATCCGACGAGTCACTGTCGTCGTCGTCGTCGTCGTCATTGACAGCCTCGACGGCCTTACCCTTGCCCTTGTCCGCGCCGTCCTCCTCGTCGCTCTCCTCCTCGTCCGAGTCGTCCTTGTCGAGGTCCGCCGCCTCCTGCAAAAGTTTCCTCCTCTTCGCCGCACTCTCACTCGCCGTGTCGGACTCCTCCTTGTTCTGCGCCGACTGCAACGCCAGCAGCTTCTGATCCGCGACATAGCCCCTCTCGCCCTTAGCCTTCCTCGCTGCGGCCTCGCGCTCCGCCGCTAGAAGCTCAGCCTTCAAGTCCCGCCTCGTGGTCTCGGACGCCGTGCCCTGACCCGGCTGGCGGAACTTGAGCTTCGTGTGCGCTGCGATGTCGCGAGCCGAGAAGGAGCGAGAGTTCTGGCGCCCTTCTTTGCCCTGTGCGGGCGCCCACGTCGGCCGGTGTGCTGATGACATCGCGTGCGAGTGATGGTGTCTTCAGTGGGCTCCGGCGGGGATGTGAGCGGGTGGTTCGTCGGGGATGGGTGAACGAGGTGGAGTGGAGAGGGAGGCGGGTGCGAGAGTGCCGATCAGACGCTGTGCGGGGGGGTTCCGAAACGGGAGCGAGTCTGGCAAGCCGGTCCAACACCAGAAGAGTGTGAGGAGAGGAGGGTTGACGGAGGAGGCAGCGGCCTAATCTGCCGCGAATACAAACCAAGTTGTGATGAGCTGATTAGCCCAGGGAGACTAGACTTGCCATTACCACCCGTTTGTATTCAGCTTGATTCCGTTTGTTGATCGTTCGCCTCACACTCCCATCCCGCTCGGACTCGCTGGAGACGGCCGGAGTTGCTCAGACGACGCTCCTGGACTCGCCGACGACCCCGCAGACTCGCCCGCCAGCCCCAAACCCCTCGCATCTCCGCACGTCCGACTCGCTCCCCATCATCGACTCGCTCGGATCCCTCCAATCACCAGACGACGCACAAATGGCCAACGTGCGCTTCCCGATACCCGCGACAAACCGCCTCGCAAACCTGCCCATCGAGACGCTCAACCAGATCTTTGCCCATGCCCTCACCGAAGCCGTCACCGCGAACGATTCGCTCCCTTCAAAAGGCGCGATCACGAGGTTCCACTCGAAGCAACCGCCTCCGCTCGAGATTGGCGCATACTTGTCAAGGTGCGCACCGTCGAGCCCATCCGTCCTAAACCCTTGAAAGGAGCTGACCCTCGGTAATTTGCCATGGCGACTTCCCTCACTTCTTCGCGCGCAGATTGACCAAGTACACACCTTTCCCGCGAGACGCTCTTTTGCTGGCCATCGTCTATCTCAACCGCATCACCCACCTGCCCTACACCGCCGAACCCGGCATCCATCCGACCCCGCTCCTCTCCGTCGTCCCGCCGCGGCTGCCACCGCGTCCTCCGCGCCAAGCTCGACCCGCTGTATCGCCCTCGAGCCCACCAAATTGGACACGACTCGCTCCGACCTCTCCGATCGAAGCGCCGTCCCCTCTCCCTCCTTCACCGACCATCTCGTCCGTCGACAGACCCCGCGTCTCGCCCTTCCCCAACTCGTACACCCTCCATCGTCTTGTCCTCGCCACTCTCCTCATTGCGAGCAAGTTCACTGTTGATGGTGCGCTGTCGCAGACACGCGCAGCGAAGGTTGGAGGAGTCGGAGCAAACGAGTTGTGCAAGTTGGAAGGAGAAGGGCTGCGGCTACTCGGCTGGAGCTTGATGTGGAGTTTAGAGGAGATTGAGGGCGCGAGTGCAGAGATTGAGCGGATAGGCGAGGAGATGGGCGTCCTGGAGAAGCTATCGGAGGCGAGATGGGAAGAGGAACAGCTACGGCCGCCGGTTGCGCTTACGCCCATACCTTCTGCGCCGTATACTGGCTTCGGCGCACCTACTCGGCCTGTGAGCCTAGCGGATGTCGCCTCACCACCTCGACCGACGATCTTCCTCTCGCCCACCTCGTCCAGATCTTCATCCTCCGTCCCCTCGTCCGAAGCCTCGATTTCCGAGCCCTCTTCGTCAACTTCATCTCCACATCTCTTTTTGACGAGCCATGACCCCTTTATCCGCCGACACCAGCGACCACCGGTCGATCGCGGATTCTTCGAAGTTCCTCGAGACGGCGACGACGAACCTACGCCGCCAAGCTCGCCGAGCGTCAGCAGCGTCGAGGAACACGGTGTTGTCGCGCCTATCTCGCCTATAAACAACGTCGGCGACGATAAGCCTCTCAACTCGAAGAGCTCGTCGGAGACGGTCAGGCGGTTCGAGGGGCTTTCGTTGACGACGGATTGAGCGCCGGTCATGCGGGTACAACGTCAGTACATCTTGTTGTTGCTATCAGCTTTCTAAATTTTGTCGTAGGCGTCGGATCTTTTGCATCGTTGCGCCCTCGCGCTCTTTCTTGCCTCTGTCCCTCTCGCTCGCTTTCGTTTCCGCTTCACATGGCCGCCAGCGAACTTGCATCGCCTGTTGTTACGCCAAGCGACAGCTTGAGAGCGTCCAAGCCTGGCACAGTGCGCTCCCTCCTTCGTCACCTCTCGAGCCCACCTCATCAGTTTACGCATTCCTCGTGCGACAGCTCGTTCTGGTGCGGCATGGGCAGTCGGAAACAAATGCGGCGAACATGTGCGTCCTTTCCATCAGCTCGAACTCTGCGCGAAACTGACCTCGCTCTCGTCTTTTCACAGCTTCACCGGCCTCCTCGACCCTTCCTTGACAAGCCAAGGCATCGAAGAATCGACCCAACTCGGCTCCACCCTTCGCAATCTCGACATCCCGCCCTTCTCATACGCCTACACCTCCCCCCTCCAACGCGCCTCGTCCTCCCTCTCGCACATCCTTCATTCCCTTGCGCAAGACCCCCCTCCAGCCGTCACTGTCTCGCCGGCTCTCCACGAGCGCGATTACGGACGCCTGAACGGGCGGGATAAAGCCAGAGTTGCGCGCGAGTTCGGGACGGAACAGGTGAACCAATGGAGGAGGGGCTATAATGCTGTTCCGCCCGGTGGAGAGTCGCTGAAGATGACTGTTGAGCGGGTTTGGGCGTACTACGAGGAGGAGATCCTCCCCCGGCTGCGGAGGGGAGAAAATGTCCTGGTTGTTTCGCACGGCAACACGCTGAGAGGGTTGTGTATGAAGCTAGATGGGCTGAACGAGGACGAGGTTCTCAAGCTTGTACTCGGAACGGGCGCATTGCGGATATACAAGGTAGATGCCGAGGGAATGGTTGTAGAGCGACGGCTGTTTGCGGTAGACGGGCTTGAAGGTGGAGCGCAGTAGACTCGCCGGACAAGCGGACCCGGGGCTCTCTCACCTTCTCTATAGACTCTCTAGACATCCGTTATACATTCCCGCTACTCGGCGGGGTCTGCGAGAGATGCGCGAGGACTGGCAATGCACCACGGGCTGGACTACGCCCCACCCGTCAACGCAGCCGCAACGCTCTGCTCCTCCTCTTCGTCGTCCGTGTCGCTGCCGTAGTCCGCGACAAGACTGGCGAGTGCTGAAGATGCGACTGACTTATCCGCGAGAGAAGGTCTTGGGAGCGCGGTGGTGTGCGGAGGCTGAGAGAGTTGGGCGCCATCGAACGTCACAGTGTGTGCTGAAAGTGTGATCTCGATTGGTGCATCCTCCTCGCCGACAGCTGTGACGACGAGGTCGTCGGAATCGTCCTCGGCCTCAGGCTTGACCTCGGACCCGACTACCGCTTCATCCGCCGGCGTCGGTTCCTCCGCCTCCTTGTCCTCAAGCACTTCAATCCCGCTCTCCTCATCCAGCTGTCCAGGCCTGATCTCCACTCCCTTGAGCCAGTCATTGGCGCCGAGGAACTCGATGACCTGCATGACGTCCGAGACTAGGTGCTTATAGTCGCGTTCCTCGAGGAGCGAGAAGGGGTCGGAGTAGCCGGCCGGGCGGGCGAAGGGATTGTGAGGCGGTGGAGGAGGCGCGGGGCGTTTGCGCTTGGGGGGAGGAGGGGGAGGAGCGTTCGCGGGGATCTGCGGGATGAAGAACAGTTAGACGATAATCTAGGTCAGAAGCAAGCGATGCGACACTCACCTCGTGCAGATAAGGACAGTCGTCGCCGAGTGCGCAGTTGCCCTTCCGCCAATGCCGGCAAACCACCTGGAAGCGCTTCCTGGGCGCCTCGGCTGCCGCATCTTGGGCTGGATTGTCCACGCGCTCCTCCTCTGCAGCCTGTTCGGCGTCACCTTCTCTCTCCTCAACCTTTGTCGTCGCTTCCTCCGGCGGTGTATCGACGTCTTCGTCGTCTGAACTTGACGCGTCCGAATCATCCGTATGTACCGACGGTTTGATCCCGGCAGTCTCGTCTTCCCCCTCCAGCTTGACCCGCTTTCTCGCCGGCTCATCCACCTTGTCTTCTTCGTCGTGCTGCGCTTCACCGCCTGCCATTCCGCCAACGAAACCCCCTCTGCCGCCTCGACCTCGACCGCGTCCACGCGAATCTGCCTGTCCTCGACCGCGTCCTCGGCCCAGATTGCCTCGTTCTCGAGGAGGAGCTTCGAGACCCGCTGCGATCCGCTCGGCGCGAGCTTTCTCCTGCATGTACACCGTCTATAAGTAGCTGGACCTACGAGAGCGAGGAACGCTGGACGCACCTTCTCCTCGACAACCTTCTTCGACGGCCACCGCTTCTTGCGCTCCTCGATCCACTTGGCGACGGCTTCAGGCGTGTCGAGCGCGATGCCAGTCCCTTCAATGACAGCGCTGCAGACACATGGTCAGCTGTTACATCCCCGACCGCGCAGAAGAGCCGCCGGCGAACAGGCGCGCTCTCACTCTCGCTCGCTCGAACACAAGCTGACTCACCCGTCAACCGGCTTCAAGCTCCCAGACCACGGCTTCGGCTCCCTCCCTGGCGCATAGATCAGGTGGCGATCCTCCTCGTGCTCGCGGACCTGCTTCTTCGAGCCCGTAAAGCTGCAATCGTCCTCGCAACACTTGACGACTGGCGGCCTACCGCCTAAAGGCTGGCTTGGTCCGCCTTTTCGGCCTCTGAGAGGTGTCATATCGCGCTCAGCTGACGCGGAAATCCCGGGAGTATCGTAAGAAGGTGCTGTAGAGATGGAAGGGCCGGCATAAGCCGATGATAGGGTGTAGCCGTCGGCAGTCGTTTGCGGTTGAGAGGCACTGTTGTACCGGGGAGCCGAGAATGACGCTACTGGGCGATGCGGAAGGACCGAAGGTTGCTGCTGGCGCTGATCGTGTGAAGGAGAATAGAAAGAGAGAGAGTTGGCGGATTGGGGAGCTTGACTGTACTGTGCTGCTTCAGCATATGGCTGGCCCGCACCGTAGGACTGTGGAGCAGGTCCGCCACCGCCCGGAAACCCTCCCATCCCGCCGTATTGCCCGTGCCAACCCGGACCATAGCTCTGCACCGGCCCTCCAGCCTGTCCGAACGCCTGACCGCCGTACGGACCCCAGTTCAGCCCGCCTATTGCTCTCTGACCGTATCCCGTCCCGCCCAGCGCACCTGCAACCGCATCGCCGAGTCCCCAAGCGAGAGTCGCGTTAGACTGATGAGAGTGCTGTGAGGAGGACGGGCGCTGGATGAGCGGCGCCGTTCTGCGCGGTTGCTGGCCGCCCGGGTTAAAGCTCATCTTAGCGGCACCCGGCCTCAGTCACAAGCCAATCTGACCGAGAGCAAGTCGTCGAGAAATCCAAGTTGCTTCTCTTGAACCGCTCACCTCGCTGTGCCCAATCGCTCCTGCTGGCTCAGAATGCTCATAGAACAGACGCAAGTGACTGTGCAGACGGCGACAGGCGACCTCGCCATCGAAATTGTCAAGCCCAGTGCGTTCGCCTCCTCCTCATCGCTCGCCCCCACCTCGGAGACGTTGACGAGGCTGCAACTTGCGCAACGGGGATATTACCTTGGTGGGGACGAGTGCACTTGGTGAATGATTATGCTGATCCTTCCGTCAACCCCTGACCAGAGATCGCTGGCTACCCAAATGCTCGCTTCCCTGGTGTCGTCGTTTGGAGCGAAATTTACAACGTACGCTGGAGCTTCACCCCTGTCAAAAGACAGGCTTGCTTACAGATCCGCGGCGCCCGCAGGTCACCGGCCCCGTCCTTCGCTTCGCCAACCAGATCGCTGCGCAAGGGTTCATTGTGGCATGCCCGTACCCCTTCCACGAGCTGAGCGGCAATGTTCCCATCCCCTACGACACCAAGGGCACCGACGAAGGCAATGCTTACAAGGTGAAGAAGCTGTTGTCGGCGACGGACGAGGACATCAAGAAGACGATCGACACCCTCGTTGCTCACCCGAACTGCACAGGTGCGCATGAGTACACTCCTTTCCTTCCCAAAAGCGGTGACTGATACACATAGATACACAGGTCAGATTGGCGCAACCGGGATGTGCTACGGAGGACACCTCGCCTTCCGCGTTCGTCTTTCTGCTCACTCCGCTGAATCGTCTCGCTAACTAGCTCGTCCCGCAGACCGCCTTCGACCCCCGTTGCAAAGCTGCCGTCTGCTACTTCGCCACCGACATCCACAGCTCGTCCCTGTCACCTAGCGGCGACGACTCGCTCGACAAGGCGTCTCGAGGCGAGATCAAGGGCGAGGTGGTCATGATTTTTGGTACCCAGGACGGGCATGTTGTGCGTGGCAGTCTAATTGGGTAGGTGTCATCGCTCGCTGACTGATCGATACCAACAGCCGCTTGCGGGACGAACATTGATTCGCGACAGGCTGACGAATGCCGGCACCAAGCTGTCCTTCCTCGAGCTGCAAGCGAATCACGCGTTCATTCGGTCCGTCATCTGTCTAGGTCCCCTTGGCTGACCGTTGACCTTGTACCTGGACGTTCGTACAGGGACGAGATGTCCAAGGTTAGCGCCCGTTTCCTCCGCGACTTTCCGCAATTACCTAGGCTGCCGTCTCGAGTCCGACGCTGACGTCTCTCACATGTCAGGGTCGCTTCGACGCCGCCATTTCCAAGGTCTGCTTCGAACTACTCCTCGAGACGTTCACTCGAACTATCGGCCGCGATCTGGGCGAGCCGGTCGAGGAGGAGAAGGGCAATGGCAAGCTGATATGCTGATTAGCGCAGAATACTGCATTAGATTCCGTACATAGGCTTTCGAAAGGCGATGGCCGCAGGCAAATGGGCCGCCGACTTGCGACGCTCCGTTGACCTCGTCCGCTTCCGTCGCTCTACTCGCTTGCCTCGCCTCGCACTTGTGCTAGTTTACGGACGAGCTATCATGCCCCGACCACGCCTACAGCCGCTTCTGCGATCACTCTCCACCCTCCCCCCTCTCTCGTCATCCTTGCCCAAACCGCAACCCCTCCCTCACTCACGCCCTCTGACGAGCTCGGCAGTTCAGCAAGTCCGGTACAGACGATTTGGCGACCCCACAGAGCGGCCCGACCCTTCCGCCTATCCTCCTCGCGACGCTGAGCCCCCACTACGAGATGTCAACCCAAACGACCCGCTCGGCATTTTCGACGTAGCTCAACGACGACGACAGGTACCCGTCTACGAGCAGCCACGACAGCGGTCCTCGTACGGCAGGCGACGACAGGGCTTCTCGTTCCACAACGTCCAGACGGTCTTGCGGTCGCGGATGTTCCTCGCCTTGCTCGGCGGCGCCGGCGGGTACTACGTCTTCCACCTCGAGAAGGTGCCCGAGACGGGACGATGGAGATTCATGGACGTCTCGCCGGCGATGGAGAAGCAGATGGGCGAGCAGGCGTTCCAGGAGACGATGGGCGAGTTTGGGCGAAAGGTCTTGCCCGATTATCACCCACAAGCCCGCTTCGTGCAGGGCGTCGTACAGCGGATTATTCGCGCCAACGGTCTGGAGGACAAAGCCGGAGGGCCAGGTTGGAAGACCTATGTTGTCAAGGACGACTCGACCAAGAACGCTTTCGTCCTGCCCAACGGCACGATATTCGTCTTCACCGGCATCCTGCCAGTCGCAGCAGACGCTGATGGACTTGCTTGTGTGCTTGGTCACGGTGAGTCGAGCGTCTTTGAAGTCCAGCCAGCGCGTAATTAACCCTTGCCTTCGCAGAAATCGCCCATCAAGTTGCGCGACATTCGGCAGAGCGAATGAGCGGCATGAAAGTTTTCTACGCCCTCGCGCTCCTACTCTCCTCCCTTGGCATCGACATGGGCCTTTCACAAATTCTGCTACAATTCGCCTACTCGCTACCCAACTCGCGCAAGAACGAGACCGAGGCGGACTTGATTGGTCTACGGCTCGCGAACCAGGCGTGCTTCGACCCGCGAGCGGCGGAAACGCTGTGGAAGCGGATGTCGGCGGCGGAGGACAGTCCGGGAGTCGACATGTCGTTCCTTTCCACTCATCCGTCAAGCAAGCACCGCATAGAGAACGTCAGGATGTGGGCGGAGGACGTGAGTCAGGTCTCTCCGTTCCGGCGTCAACATATGCTTACTCCATTCGAGCAGGTCGTCAAGGAGCGGCCGAGCGAGTGCAGTCCATTGCGAGACCAAGTCGAGCATTTCCAGCGCTTCTCGCGGGCAAGGTGGTGAGATGCAATAGACACAGTGAATCCTCTACAAGCTACACAACTATCTTAGTAGTCTCCTTCCCTAACTTCTCCTCGCTCCGATTCCGGCTGTCCTCTAGTGTTCCATCTCCATTCAGAGCCGCCCACTTCGCCCGCTCAGCTTCCTCCCTCCTCGCCAACTCCATCGCAAACGGCGACCCTAACCGCAACCTCCCGCCAAAAGCGAACAAGACGAACGGCGTGACGGAGAGGAGGGTGTCGAGTCCTGCGGTGAGGCCTGTCGCGCCTTGTACGCCGAGGCGGTGGTACATGGCGGGTGTGAAGAGAGGGAAAACGGCGGCGACGACGTTGCGGGCGAAGCTCATGGCAGACAAGGCGGAGGCCGCGTCTAACAAGGAGGGTTGCAAGAGGTCAGTTTTGAAGGACGATAGGAAGAGCGCTTCGAGACGCACAGAGCGTGTAGGCCTCTGCGAGGTACGAGTAGGCGGCTAGGTAGGAAAGGTACACTCCCGCATCTGCGCACGCTCGTCAGCTTCGTCAGCGAAGCGAACCGGCCTAGGGGGCGAAAAGGGAACGCACAAAGGATGACCACGCCGACGACCGAGCCCATCCAGTGGCATTGCGGATAGGATGTGAAGCAGAAGATGAAGGCGCCGACGGGTAGGAAGATGCCACCGCCGACTGCGACGGAAAAAGGATTAGACTCGGGCGGGCTCGATTCGGTGGATCGAACGAACAAGCTGAATAGAGGCGCGCTTCAGGACCTCGTTTGGCGACGTTGCGCTGGTAGAAGCGTTCGCAATACCGGTCGAAGACTGTCCCACGCAGAGCATCAGCGAGACGCGCAACGGCCGACTGCGAACCGGCGAAGACGCACTCATGCCCAGCGATCCGCCGACAAATTGGCCAATGTATACGAGTCCTGATTGACCTGTGTTGAAGCCGAAGACGTCCTTGTAGACAGTAGGGATGGAGACGAGGAAGAGGTCTGATGGAGAAGAGGTGGAGGGGAGGAAGCGAGGACCGTCAGTTCGTTCGAGATGCCGGCCACAAGCACGTGACTCAAAACGTCGATTGAACCGAGGAATACTCACAGAGGACGCCCTACGGTGCAAGAAAGCAGGTTGAGAAGGTCAGCGAGAGGAGGAGGAGGAGGACGCAAACGAAGCGGGCGCACCCAAGTGAAGCTAATCCAAGCAGTGATGGCGATCAGCACCGGCTCGCGCACGAGCATCTGTACCGGCCGTCCGAGCGACGTCTTCATAAACTCGCGGATCGAGCCGCGCTCAAAGTCGTCCTTGCTCTGGTATCGCTCGTCGCCGGTTTCTTTCCGTAGTCGGGCTGCCTTGCGAGAGAGGAGGACGGAGGCGCGCGTTTCGTCGAGGATGAAGGGGAGACTGAGGGCGAAAACGGAGGACGTGGCGAACAGGACCCAGGAGATGTAAGGGAAACCCTTAATCTGCGCGAGGTAGCCGAACATGACAGGTCCAAGGCCAGGCCCTGCAACGGCAGCCAGGGTAAAGAACGCCATTGGCGCGCCTCGGTCTGCGCCACGCCAGACGTCGGCGAGTGTTCCGCCGGCGATGGAGACGGCTGTCGAGCCTGCGCATCCTGAGATGAAGCGGGCTATGAGGAGGGTCTCGATGTTCTTGGCTAGGGCTTGGGGAATGAAGAAGAGGGCGAAGACGACAGCCGAAGCGAAGTAGATGAAGGAGCGGCCGTAGACTTCGGAGAGGGGGGCGAGGATGAGAGGCGCGATCTGGGACGGAGAATGTCAGCTTGCCGCCTGATGGAAACGGAGAAATACTCACTGCAAATGCCAACGTGAATGTGGTAAGGCCAAGCAAAGACAGCGTCTTTGAGGTGGCGAGCTCTTCCTCAACGGACACCTCCGCGATCGAGTAACCCGACACACTGAGCGAGACGAGCGTGCAAAAGAAGCTTCCGACGGACGAGATGACCCACTGTGTCGGCGGGCGGGTCGGTAGGAGCGGGAAAGACGAGGAAGGCGAATGCAAGGCGTTCGAGAACGACGACAAGGTCAGTTCCTTTGCTCCCGCTCGGCGCACGCTCAGATGACCCGGTACGCACTTTTCGTCGTCGACTCCAATTCAACGGGTTCGCCGGATCCCTGTGCACGACACAACAAGTCAACCGGCCAGTTCGCACCCTCCTCGGCTGCCGTGCCGGTCCGTCGGAAGTCTCGACGACGAGGCAAACAGCGACAAGTCGCGAGAGCGCAAAACGCACTCTGGACCTCCCAGTCGACCCAAACGACATCTGGGGGAGCTTTCTCAGCCGCTCGTTCGTCGGGGTCGACGATGTCGAGGTGCGACCGCCGCGACGAAGTCGGCTCGAGGCGAAGGGTCGCGCCGTCTGCCGCTGGGGCAGCTGGTGAGTCCGTCGCAGTCATTGGCGCATCCAGGCGAGAACGAGTCGAGCAAGCGCAGCGGGAGTGGTAGAGGCGTCCTTCAGCTCTGTCAGCGAGCGAAACCAAGGTCGTGCCGATGAGCGCGGCACCTGGCGGATGTGGGGACGATTGACCCCGGAAGTTACGCGGAGTGTCATTGCGTGCGAGTGGATGACACAGCGACGACGGTCACGCCAGCGTCTGAGCGGGGTTGTCGATGCGAGGACGAGCGCGGAGCGATGCCAGGATCAAAGAGTTGCCATGAAGTTGGCATGCGAGTTCCAGCTTGATGCGTGCGACGAACAGAAGTCCAGGGTAGTCTATGCTCTATACGAACGATGCGAGAGATGCGAGAAATGTCGCCCATCAAACCGCCTCCTCCTTGTCGAGCGTCTTCTCCGCGCTCCTACACGGACTCTCCTCTCCACTCCTCCCTTGGTCCCTCTTCGCCCTTCCCTCCGCCTCCCGTCTCGCCAGCTCCTTCGCAAAGGGCGACCTCGCGCGCAATCTCGCCCCGTAGATGAAGAGAATGAAAGGCGTGACGGAGAGGAGTGTGCCCAGTCCGGCTGTGAGGCCGGTGGCGCCTTGGATCCCGAGTCGGTCGTACATGCTCTGTGTGAAAAGTGGAAAGACGGCTCCGACGCAGTTGCGGACGAAGGACATCGCGGAGAGGGCGGAGGAGGCGTCTGTGTGCGGACGGGTGAGCTGGGGAGGCGGAGAAGACGAGTGAAAGTTGCGTACACAGCGCGTACGCGTCGGCGAGGTAGCTAAATGCGGTTAGATAAGTAAGGAACATGCCGATGTCTGCGGTGTCCATCCAGCCGAGTCAGTACAGGCGCCGAGGAAGTGAAGGAGAGGAAGGCAAAACGCACACAAGATGACGATTCCGATGGCGGATCCAATCCAGTGACATTGAGGGTAGGATGTGAAGCAGAAGATGAAGGCGCCGAGAGGGACAAAGACTCCGCCACCGACTGTCGAGCGAGGCGGGATGATCAGCCAGTAACTCTTCCGAGGGGCGCGAAGAGAATGCACAAGCTGAATAGAGGCGCGCTTCAGGTCCGCGCTTCTCCACGTTGCGACGGTAGTAGCGCGAACACCACTGATCGTAAGCTGCGCCAGGTCGACCGTCAGTTCCGCTCGACAAGGACGAAGAGGAGAGGAAGGGACGCACCCATTCCCAGCGCGCTTCCGATGAACTGCACGATATACACGACACCTGCCTCGCCTGTGTTGAAGTGGTAGACCTTGCTGTAGACGTAAGGGATCGACACGAGGAAGAGGTCTGTTGCGAGGGAAAGCGAGGAGCGTCAGTCTTGCGCGAAGTGACTTCCGCTCGTGAACCGACGTCGAGACACGACAAGCGATGTCCTCCGCCATGAGAGCGAAGCGCAACGTACACAAGACACCCTGTGAGTCGAATAAGCAAGTCGGGAATGTCAGCTCTGCGAAGAACAACGACAATCGCAGAACGTCCGCAAACGCACCCAAGTAAAGCTAATCCACGCCGTGATCGCGATCAACACCGGTTCGCGCAACAACATCTGCACCGGCCTCCCAAGCGAAGTACTCATCATTTCCCTCAACGACCCCCTCTCGAAATCATCTTTACTCTGATACCGCTCGTCGCCGGTTTCTTTCCGTAGACGGGCGGCTTTGCGAGAGAGGAGGACGGAAGCGCGGGTTTCGTCGAGGATGAAGGGGAGGATGAGAGCGAAGAAGGAGGAGACGGCGAAAAGGCACCAGGAGACGTAGCGGAAACCTTTGAGTTGGGCGAGGTAGCCGAAGGCGACGGGGCCGAGGCCGGTGGCTGTGGACGGAGCGAAAGGGGCGACGAAGTCATTTCTCGTCTAAAGTGACTTGGGGGAAGTGCAGGTCGCGACGCACCTCCGAATGCGCTGAACGAGAACCAAGCCATCGGCGTCCCTCGGTCCTCCCCCCTCCAGACATCCGCCAGCGTTCCCCCTACAAGCGAAACCGCCGTCGATCCCGCGATTCCCGAGATGAACCGCGAGACGAGGAGGGTCTCGATGTTCTTTGCGAGCGCTTGAGGGATGAAGAAGACTGCGAATATGACAGCTGAGGCGAGGTAGATGTAGGAACGGCCGTAGACTTCGGACAGAGGCGCGAGGAGGAGAGGGGCGGTCTGCGGACGCGGCGAACGTTATTTCCGAGTGTCCTCTCTTCCGCAAGCATTGACTGTTCTGCTCACTCCGAACGTGATCGTAAAGAGAGTGATTCCCAGGAGCGCGAGCTCCTTGGAGCAGTTCAGCTCTGCCTGGACCGACGCCTCCGCGATCGAATACCCCGACACGCTGAGCGAGACGAGCGCGCAGAAAAGGATCCCGACCGACGAGATGATCCACTGCGACGTTGACAGCGTCCATCGACGGCGCAGAGAACCGAGGGACGATAGGAAAGCGGGTCGAAGATGAGGAGGACGACGAGAAGGTCAGCGCGCGGTCCTTCGCCCTGCGTTCGCTCGGATGGCCCGGCACGCACTTTTCGTCGTCGGCTCCAGTTCAAGGGATTCGCAGGATCGCTGTAGCAACGAACGAGCGATGTCAACTTCGCCTTGCCCGATTTCCAAAGGCCGGGCCGACGGGCCCATTGCCCCGGCCAAGTCGCGTCGCGGCGAGTGTGCGAGCGAGGGGGAGGACGAGCGAACGCACTCTGGCCCGTCCCAGTCGACCCAGATGACATCAGGCGGAGCCTCGAGAGCAGCGCGTTCCTCGGGGTCGACCACGTCCAGATGTGAGCGGCGCGAGAGCGACTTGGCGAGCGGCGGAGCAGCCGACGCGAGGTCCATGTCGCTGTCGACGAGCGTGTGGACTGTCGCAGCTGGCGAGGGCGGAGAGTGATGCATTCGAGTCTGCTTCACCCTGACGGGCACGCACAGCGAGAGCGAGAGGAAGAGGATGGCTGACCGCGAGCTCAGCTTGTCGCTCCGTGCCGAGCGCTGCTGCCGACGACAAGATTGCTCGCTCGACTGGGCCAGAGTGACTCTTCTTGACAGCGTACACACCATGGGAACCAGCCCACTCGCGAGTCAACGAGAGAGAAAGTGGGAGAGTTCAGCCGAGTTGCGAGGGGGAGAGATGCGAGCGAACGAGGATGCGAGGGGCTACAGGCGTCTACAACAGGGATATCACGGGGGTGCGCAGAGGAAATCTGTGTAAGTGGCGACGAATGGACGGCGATCGATGGCGAGAGCGGTGCGGGCTGACGAGTGCGGGGGAGTTGAGGGAGGCCTTGAGGGTGAAGAGGCGGAAAGAGGTGGAAAAGTCCGCCGGCGATGGCCTCGACACGTACGGGCGCCTGTTCGGGCTCGAAAGACGAAGGTCGAGATGAAGGGTGCGCTGAGAGGGGTGATGGCGACGCGGGAAGGGCCGGAGGGCGCCTAATCGCGCATGGCGGCCTGTTCCTCGTCGAACTTGGCGCCAATCCGCTTCTCGGCGTTCGCAACAATCATCTCGTAGACGAGGTACATGCAGCAAGCGTTAGGGATGACTCGCATGAGATGCGCAGTCAACTGCGGGCGAGACGAGCGAGACGAGCGAGAGAGCGAGAGCGAGAGGCAAGGGTGAGGGTGAGATGGGCATCGGCGAGGGTGAGAGTGAGAGGAGAGTCAGCGAGGACCCAGACTGAAAGGTAAGCGAGCGAGACGCACGCCGTGGTAGCAAGCCCTCCACCCCTCCTCCTTGATGACGAGCTTGAACGTCTGCCCGAGCGACTTGTACTTGGCGACGCCGGACGACGGAAGAGGCTGCCTCAACCTCGTCCTTACAACCTCATGCGGGTACGTAATGACCGTCGCGACGAACTTGGCCGACCCCGCTGCGGCGCTCACCCTCCATCCGGCATCTTCCTCCCCCGGCGCCTGTCCAGCTTTTGCGATCCGCTTGAACTGCTCGTACAAGCTCCATTGTATCGTGCCCTCCGTTACGCCGAGCAGGGATGCGCTCAAGCCGCGATAGAAGCCCTTGAGGCCTTGAGAACGGAAGATGTCGACTGTTGTCGACCATGAGGTCGGTCGTGGTGGAGGTCCTTGCATCGGCAGGGCAGGGGAGGAGGCGGATCGGAACGAGTGGGAGAATATTTGTTTCGCGGGTTTGGGGGGCGTTGGGAGAGGGCGCTTCGAGGAGGATGTAGGAGTCGAGAGAGGGGCGGTTGGTGCAGAGGATGACGAGGCGGATTGCCGTTGCTGATGCCGCAATTGCATGTCGGTCTTGACGACCCAGATGGGGTTCGTCGCAGCGGCTGTCGCGACTCCTGCCGTTGCTGCCGCCGCAAGATGTACCGCCGTGTTCTCCTTCCCGCTGTTGAACCACTCCGCATACAGGTGCTTGCCGTTGCCGTAGACGAAGAAATTTATAGACCTGTACGGGAAGAGCGTATCAGCTGGAGTATCTGAACGCGCATCTAGGTTCGAGGGGGAAAGACGAACCTGGCGGGGACGGCACCAGCAAGTGTCGGTCCGAGACCCTTGAATAGCGCTCTCGGTCCCTCATTCTTCGCAATGTCCCTGCGCGCGACACAAAACGCATTCCCATCAGCCGATTTGTATCTGCAAGCGGATTCAGGAGGGAGCACTGCACGAACCTTATGATCTTGCCCGTGTCGACAAAGTTCCACAGCAATCCCCGTGCGCCCGTCCTCTGCACACTCTGCTTGCCTGCCTCGACAGCCTTGTGCGCAAACAGGTCTGACTGAAGACGGGTCTTGACGACGTCGAACGGGGCAGTCACAATGGCGCCACACATCCCTCCCGCGCTGCAATCGCCCGATAGAAGATGTCAGCGCAAATTAACCAGCAAGATGAGGGCTGTACTGACCCGCCTGCGAGGAGGTGGACGACGGGCGGCGGCTTTGGTCGTTTTGTAGGGCGGTTTGGCGGCGGCGGGAGAGGCTGGCCGAGCGGGACGGTGAGGGCAGGGTTTGATGGGTGCGGATGCTGGACGGCTTCGATAGCTCCCGTCATCTTAGCGATTACCAATGAGACGAGCGATTCAAGTGATGAAGCGAAGTGAGGAAGCTCAAGGAGAAGGGACGGCCTGAGCCAGCGACAACCACTCTCACAGCTCGAGGCAGAGTCGCGCAGGGCTAGAACACACTCTCAGACTACAGCAACAGATTCACCCGAACCAGCAGCGAACAACTCGCACTCGAAGCGAACCCGCACCTCCCACACTCGCATCCCGACCTCCGCAGCTCGCCCAGCATGGCTCTCAGGGTGCCCACGATGGGCTCGGGCCTCTTCAAGGAGGGAATGAAGGTCAGTACAGCTTTCATCGCGCAGCTGGATGCGATGTGGGACGAATGAAAGGGGACATCTTGGTCGTCGCGTCGGATGCGCGATGAGGCTGCACTCGACGTCGAGGGTGGCAGGAATGTGTAGCCAGGGTCGGTATGCAGTGTACTGACTCGGATGATGCGCGCGCAGATGCACTCGGGCATCGAGGAGGCCGTCATCAGGTGCGTTCCGTCGACCGGGCCATCCTCGCTCCTTGACCAGCGTTGACAAGGAAGTGCTGATGTTCGAGTCGATTCAACCCGCTCACACAGGAACATTCACGCTGTTGCTGAGCTCGCCGAGATCGTTCGGACGTACGTCGTTGTCCTGCTTGCTTTCTCTCGCTCCCGTGTTGACCTTTGACTTCTTCGGCCGCCCGACAGATCTTTCGGTACATTCGGCATGCTCTAGTCTCTTTGTTCTTGACGGCCGCTGACCCTCGACTTCCGCACAGGCCCGAACGGCCGCAACAAGATGGTCATCAACCACCTCGAGAAACTCTTTGTCACGTCCGACGCGGCGACCATCATCCGCGAACTCGAGGTCGTCCACCCGGCGGGAAAGGTGTTGGTCATGGCGAGTCAGCAGCAGGAACACGAGGTGAGTTTCGCCGGCAGAAGGCGGCAAGCGCACGGAGTGGCTTCTTGATTGCCATCCTCGCGAGTGATGTGACCTTGCGCCACGAGACTTACGAGTTGACTGCACGCAGATGGGCGACCGGACCAACCTCGTCTTGATCCTCGCCGGCGAGCTTCTCCGCAAGGCGGAGTACCTCCTCACGATGGGCCTTCACCCGTCCGAGGTCGTCTTGGGCTACGAGCTTGCGCGGGATAAGGCCATCGAGGAGTTAGAGAGTGCGTCAAGGTCTCCCCCCTACTATCTTGAGAAGCGCTGACTGTTGCTGGGAGCAGAGTTGACGGTCCGCACGCTCGAGACGCTCTTGACGGAGGAGAGCTTGAAGGTTGCGATTCGCCCGACGCTCGCGGCCAAGCAGTACGGATCGGAGGACCTCTTGTCGAAGCTTGTTGCGGAGGCTGTCATGGCTGTCATGCCGAAGGACCCGCGGGCGGTGAGTCTTCGTACTTTGCCATCCGCAAGCTGGAAGAGAGGCTGACTTTCGCTCGCTGAAGTTCAACGTCGATTCGGTGCGCGTGGTCAAGATTATGGGAGGCGGGTTGAGCCAGAGCCGCGTGATCAAGGGCATGGTGTTCGGTCGCGAACCGGAAGGGACCGTCCACAAGGCCGTCAACGCCAAAGTCGGCGTCTTCACTTGCGGCATCGACATTGCGCAGACCGAGACGAAGGGCACCGTTCTTCTCAAGAACTCGGAGGAGCTGCTCAACTTTAGTCGCGGCGAGGAGAAGCACATGGAGAAGATCTTCCAGGAAATCGCCGACTCGGGACTCAACGTTGTTGTTGGCGGTTCAACAGTAGGGGAGCTTGCGCTCCATTACTTGAACCGGCACAACATCCTGGTTGTCAAGGTGTTGTCCAAGTTCGATCTCCGTCGCCTCTGCCGCGTCGTTGGAGCGACTCCCCTCGCCCGCCTGGGCGCCCCGACTCCGGACGAGATGGGTCAGTGCGACGTCGTCGAGGCAGTCGAGATCGGCGGCGACCGCGTCACCGTCTTCCGCCAGTCCGAGGAGGCCACCCGCACCGCGACCGTCGTCGTGCGTGGCGCGACCACGAACTACATGGACGACATCGAGCGCGCGATTGACGACGGTGTCAACGTCGTCAAGGGCTTGATCAAGGACTCGCGACTCGTCGCTGGTGCAGGCGCGACCGAACTTGAACTCGCGAAGCGTGTTGCCGAGTTTGGCGAGAAGACGCCGGGACTCGCGCAGCATGCCATCAAGCGCTTTGCAGACGCGCTCGAGGTCGTGCCCCGGACGCTTGCGGAGAACGCTGGACTCGACGCCACGGAGGTTTTGAGTCGCCTGTACGCCGCGCACCAGCAGACGGACGACGGAGTTGTCGGTGTTGACATCGAGGTGCGCTCGGGGCTTCCCGTTCGTCCGCTGACTCTTTGCTGATCCGATCATCATTCTTCAGGGCGAGAACGGCGGCATTCTCGATGCCAGCAAGGCGGAGATCTACGACTTGTTGGCGGCGACCAGGTGGGCTCTTCGATACGGCACCGATGCTGCGATCTCCGTTCTTCGCGTCGACTCCATAATGTGCGTTCCTCTTTCACTCCCGCTGCGCCTCCCATCGCCGTTGAAGCGGTGGAGACTGACTATGCCTACACCGACTTCAGCATGTCCCGTCCGAGTGGCGGCCCGGCTCCCCCGAAACAGAACCCCAACTGGGACGAAGACTAGAACGCCGCAATGAACCATCCGCATCCATTCGTGGCCGTTTCGAAGGAGTATCTGACGAGAAAAAGGACCTTGTGAGGAGGTCCGACGACTTTGGACTTCACTCGCTCGCTCGAAACCGCGCTATGCTCGCTTCACTTTCTTCAACGTATGCTCTACAGCCTTCAAAGCATTCCGGTGAAACGAGGCAGGAGGCCGACTCGGATGGAGGGTTGGGACTATGCTTTTCCGGTGAAGATGCGTGCCCCCTCAGCATTTAGAACAGGAGCGCGACTCCGCTGACGAGTCCTGCACTCAATATCGCCATGTACGACAACGTGGGCGTTTGGAGGGCGCCGCTCGAGGGTTTGCCAGACGAAGAGGCCTGGTTTCCATTCGCCGACTGGGTCGAGTTGGCGAGGGAGTCGGCGACAGCATCGCTCCAGCAGTCTGCACGGGCTAGCGTCAGCTCGAATAGCACGTCAAAAGCGGTTTGGGTACCCACATCGATTCATGCACGCCTCGCAGGCCGCCGTCCGGTTCACGCCCGCCCTCGCCCTCGCACGATCGACAACAGCGCACTTCAGGCATAAAGGCCATTGCTGATCCGGCTCGTTCGGGGTCGACGTGTCGGGGAACCCACGAAGGGTGTACTCGTGCGCAGCGTCGAGGAACCCGACAACCTCGTCGTAGGAATAGTCGAGCTTGAAGGTCGAGTAGTTGGTCGCTCCGGGGTGTGCGCCGGCCGAATTGGGCAGGTAGATGATCAGCGGGTACGAGCCTATCGCAGACTGGTTTCCGCCTGTCGTCGAGTTGCACCCGAAGAAGGTTGGGCGGGTCGAGAGACCCTGAGCAACGAAGTCGGCTTGGGTAGCGGGGATGGGAGGGAAGTCGGTGTAGTTGTGCATGTACATGACAACTTTGTCGCTCGTGGCGATGAGTGACGTGCCGTTCGCGTAGGTGTCCGAGGTGTCCGCTGATCCATCCACAGCGAAGATGGAA
This sequence comes from Rhodotorula sp. S30-09, assembly GCA_023628235.1. NCBI lineage: Eukaryota > Fungi > Basidiomycota > Microbotryomycetes > Sporidiobolales > Sporidiobolaceae > Rhodotorula > Rhodotorula sp. S30-09. The sequence goes on along the minus strand of JAMALD010000027.1, from coordinate 34,585 downwards.
TCCAGTGCTCGAGCCTTGACGAGGAGCGGGTAGAGAGGGACGTTGCTGCCGTCCTCACCGCCGTCTGTAATCTGAAGGATTTCGTTGCCAGACGACTCGAACGTGTAGCCGCTTTCAGGGGTGAAGTTGCCGAACGAGTTGGGGTAGTTGGCGACGAGAGGGACGGAGTCGGCTGGAGGGTTCAAATCCGTGATCTTTTCGAGGAGCCGGGAGATGATGGAGCCGAATGCGGCGCCGGAGAAGGATTCCTGGACGGCGTTGAAGAGCGAGGCGGACGTCCCGATCATGAACCCGGCGTTCTCGAAACCGTTGACGCATGCGCTTGAATTCATCGGCTGACCGTTCGAGAGCTGCGTGCCGAGGTACTCGATAGGAATGCGGGCTGAAAGAGTCGGATCGAACGAGCCAAACGTGAACGGCGAGATCTCGAACGCCGTATTCTGGAGAGGGATGACACTCGTCGAGTCGTTCGAGAGCTGCTGTTTCTCCGACTGACGCGACGTCGTGACGAGGATAGGGACAGGCATCGCTCCGGCTTGGAAGTTCTGCGTGAGGCGGATCGAGGAGAAGAGGAGGCCTTCATCGTGCGGCGCCGCTTCGTAGAAGTTTGACGGCGTCGTCTGGTTGAAGAAGTGGTAGGCTAACGCCCTGCCCCAGAGGTCGGTGATGGAGATGGGAAAACCTGCCGAACTCTTGTTCGAAACGTCGGCGGACAAAGCGTCGGTGTAGTCGCCGTTCTGCGAGAAACCGAACAACCCGTCGGGAGTGATGAGAGACTTGTCGAGCATCCAGCCGCCGCTTCGAGAGTTGTTGATGCCCGTGACGAGTTCGTAGATCGGCTGCAGGTCATTGAGCGCCAGGGAAGAGACGGTCCACGAGCCGCCGGAAAGGCCGGTCAGGTAATTCGCCAATTGGAGAAGCCCGCCAGCCATCGACGAGTTGCGGTTGTCGAGAGCTGAGAGGACGCCTGCGCCGTACAAGGACGCCCGCAAGCCGCCACCCGAGACGGCGATTCCGCTGGGGAGGGAGAAAAAAGGTCAACGGGCGTTTCGACGACCTCAGGGATTACACCCACAGATTCGGCGTGTTCTGGACAATCTGCATCACGTCGTAGCCGGTCGATCCCGTCGCGTTGTCCTGCAGGTACTGCTGCCAGAGGTTCGGGAGGACATTCGTTCTACGGTTCTCAAGGTAGGCTGACTCCGCTCCAAACAACGTCTGGTTCCCGCTGATCGGGTTGCCTGTTCGTTCGAGGATCGAGTTGGAGGGACAGCTGACGAGAGCGGGCGCATCTGCGAGGTCGAGACGGTCAATGAGCGACGAAAGCCTGAGCGCAGTTGCCGGGAGGCTCACATGATGGCCATTGTGCAAACGCTAGGGTCGCCGCCGACACTACGAGCGCCACCTCAGAGAGCATGTCGTGGTGAAGAGAGAGAGGTCAAGTTGTGATGTTGCGACGAATGCTGATGCCGAGGGCGGAGCTCGGAGACCGATAGCCTGTCGACGTCGCGCGGCGATGTAGCTTCGCCCCTCGCTTCGTTTGCCTCAATGAAGCTATAGCTATACTGATACACTCGCAAGCTACGAATCCCGTCACATCCGCTGCCCCAGCTCGCGCGCCGTACGACTTCTCGATTCTCATCTCTCTGGGAGTCGCGATGAGGGCGCTCGTCACCCGATTGCGCTTCCTGCGACCGCCTCGCTGCTCGAGCGCACTCTCCACACTCTCCAGACCGAGGCCAGCACCGCCTGCTCGGCTTTGCGCCCCCGCGAACCGCCCCCTACTCCCCACGATCCCTCGACCGACACGAGGCTCACCCGCGACGAGTAACCCCTCCTGGTCATTTCAGCTGGGCTCGACAGCGTCGTATTCGACTGCAAAGGTGCCTGTTTGCATCTCCATCTGGCTCGACTGCGACCCGTGCGCCTGGCGCCTCGCTCTCCTCGTCGCACTCGTTGACAACCTGGGTCTTCGCGCAGCGGACACGACGATGCCGTCGCCATCCTGATGGCACTACATCTGCCTGAGATTGACCTGCTCGGCATCTCGACTGTCCACGGGAACGCTTCGCTGTTCAACACCTTGCGTTCGTCCGATCCTTCAGCTTGCAAATTATATTTCTTCGCTGACCCGCCTTTCTCCCCAGGAAATGCTACTCGGTGTCTGCTTGCCTTTGGATCTCCCGACCAAGCCAAGCGGATACCGGTCTATGCTGGCGCGGAAAAGCCGCTGCTGCGATACGTCCGGCACGACAGTGGTTCGTCTCTTCCTCCCGTTTTTCCCCACATGCCCAGCTGACTCGCCCAATTATCGCAGAAATACATGGCGAAGACGGCCTCGGCGGCGTCGAAGGCCTCCCATCCTGCGACTCTCCCTCCGTCCTCTCGAAACTCGACGAAACGAAGGGCAAGAACGCCGTTGTCGCTTTGGCCGACGCAGCTCGTTCGCTGCCGGTCGGCCGACGGCTGACAATTGTTGCGACGGGAGCGTTCACGAATGTCGCGCTGTTTGTGAGCTTGTTTCCCGAGTTGGTGAGGGAGAAGGTGGAGAAGGTGGTCGTCATGGGAGGCGCAGAAGGCCGAGGGAACCGCTCTCCGACAGGTGCGCACACTTTCTCATTCTTCGAGGTACTTGCTGACTCGCTACGGGCTCGCAGCCGAGTTCAACGTCCTCTGCGACCCTCACGCCGCGAGCATACTGCTCGACGCCGAAGTACCCGTCGTCATGGCTGTGAGTTTTGCGTCGACTCTGTAGTACGCACATCTCACAATATTGCACACAGCCCCTCAACATCACGCATACCGCCATTTTCCGTAGAGACGACAACGTCGCCTTGCTCGTTCCTCCCTCTGCAATTCCCGACCTCGCTTCCTCGACACCCGACACAATTGCGCATCCCTCACGCGCGCACACACCACTCCGTCACACGCTCCACACCCTCCTCAACTTCTTCGCCTCGACCTACAAGTCCGTCTTCTCCTTCGACGACGGGCCGCCGGTTCACGACGCGCTTTGTATCGCCTATCTCGCGCGACCGGAGATCTTCACATCGAAGCGGTACCGCGTTGATGTTGAGACGGAAGGGACGCATACCCAGGGAACGACGGTGGTGGACTTGTATGACTATAGGACGGACGAGTTGGTGGAGTATAAGAAGGACCCGGAGAGCAGGGCGAGTTGGGGACGGCTTGGGAAGAATGTGCTCATGCTTGAGAAGCTGGATGTGCCCGAGTTCTGGAGGATGTTTCAGCAGTGCGTGGACGAGGCGGACAAGGTCTCGCCGTTGAACAGCAAGTGAGAACGGCAGTCTGCAGCATGAGACGGATACAAGAACGGGTCTATGCACGACACGAATGAGAGGAAGCTAGCTGGAGAGGAAGATACGAGAGAGAGGCCTGTCGCGCTCGGCCGTTGACCTTTGCCGCCTCGGGCGTACCGAGACGCCATTGCGAAGGTCTCGCAAGACCGTGTCGAACTGCCCACGCCCGAGCGTACCAGACGCTGCGGTGATGGTCTCTTGCGACGAGTTGCGCTTAGGCAAGAGAGGTCGTGGGCGGCCGACCTTGACAGGCTCCTTCTCCGGCGAATGTAGGCTGAGGTTCGACTGCTTCTTCGCGGCTTCGGCATCGGCAGCCTCGACCTCGGCTCGTGCGCGCTATGTAGACCACCCGAATTAGGTGCTATACAATTTCGGCGATAACGAGAGGACGCACCGAGAGTGTCGAGGCGAACTGCGCAACGAGGTCGAACAGTTCCTCCGGCTTGGTTTGCGCCGGGTCCTCGCCAAAGTAGCGTAGCAGCGTCTTGAGCTCTTTTTCGATGGTGGCAGCGTGCTCTTGGAGCGCCTTCATGGCAGGTTTGGTGTGGCGGACGAATTGCTGGCGGAATATGGGAGGTCAGCTTGGCCCGCCTCGCGGGTTGAGACGCTGCGCACCTCCATGACCTGCACGAAGCGGTCGTCAGACGCAAGCAACGGCGACTCCAGTACGACGTCTAACTCCTGCTCGACATGCTTCGCGCCGGCCACGAGCGCCTGGACGGTCTGCATCGTCGTCACAGAGGAGACTGCAGACGCACAAGGCGTCGTAAGCGCGAGCATCAAGGGTGGAAGAGAATGGACGCACTGCGAGAAGCCGCCTCGAGGTGCGGCAAGTCGTCGTGAAAGTCGAGCAAGCCCGACTCCTGCTTCAACGCGACGCGGACGACATAGTGCAGCAGGGTCGGCGTAGCGGGAGAGGCGGTAGCGGATCGAACGTCCTTGAGCTGCACGAAAGCCAATCAACACGTGGCTACTGCAAGCTGGGTAAGACAATGCAAACGCACCTTGAGCAGCGAGTCGAGCGAGAAGCCAGCGGCGTTTCCGCGGAACGTGCTGCCGTTAAGCGCGTTGCCGACCGTCAAGACCGCTTGGAGGAGATGTTTGAGCTTCCGAGACGACCGAAGCTCGTCGCTGGCTGAGCGCAACATTGCAAGGTCTGGCTTGAGCTCCTCCATCTCCATGTCGAGACGGCGACGGTAGACCATGGCGGCCAGACGTTCGTTTAGTCGAGGAATGTTTGCGATCTATGAAGCAACATGAGTTGAGGATTGTCGCGAGATAGCAACAAGACGCACCTCCGCAAAGTACTGGTCGGCGGTCGAGAGCGACTTGATCTCGCCTTCGAATCCTCGGATCAGCTCAATCTGTCAGCGGACTCGTCAGCACACGTCAAATCGCTTCGTTCATCAAGGTCACCTCGTAATCGCTCGGGACGAAGTGCTTGATCGCCTTGAGGTGGTCGACCGAAAGTGCTGCATCGTCGAGGCGAACGATGGCTTCTTTGATGGCCGCCGGGTGGAGGCGGAGACGCGCGAGCATGATGGCTGACAAGCGGCAAGCCTTCAGTGCATGAAAAGTACGGGAGGCCAGTTCGAACGGACGCACCGATGTTCTGCGCCCGAGTATGGCCTAACAGCGTGACCGCCTCCTTCTTCTGCGGCTTCGCGCCCGCTTGTGCCTCACGCGGCTTTGACGAACCGACAGCGAAATCTTGCTCAAGTTCCCCAATGTCCACTTCGATGACGCTCGACTCGCTCCTTTCCCAAATTGACTCTGTCAATCGTTCCGAGGGTAGTTTGGACCAGAAGAAGGGCTGCAATGGGTAAGATCAGCAAGGATTGAGCCGACCGGAACGGACGCATCGCACCTTCATCTTTCTGGCGCGCAGTCCCGCGAATTGAGGACCGCTAGGGCTGCATACAGCTGCGAGGGGAGGTGTGGGCGGCGGCGGAGGGGTCGGGCCGATTGGAGGTGGTGGAGATGGAGAAAGTATCGCATACGGAAGTGAAGGAAGCAGAGGTGCGGGAGGAGGGGGCGGAGAAGGCGGCACGGAACCGACTGAAGGCGGCGCCGTGGACCAACGCGCGTTAGACGTCGTCGACGTGCCCGGTACAGTATGGGATCGCCGAAGCGCAGCAGGCGGCGGCGGAGGAGGGGGTGGAGTGGGAGGAAGAGGAAAAGAGACGGGAGGATGAGCCGGAGGAGGAGGCGGAGGAGGAGGCGGAGGAGGAGGCGCTTCGGCCTGCGAAGATGGTGTAGCAGACGAGTCCGGTGCAGAGGCTGCAAGAGCAAGTGGCGTGCGACTCTGTCCAGCGTTCTTCACCTTCACGACCTCCGCCTTCGCCTTCTCAAGCGCGAGCTGGAGCTCCTTGACCTGCTCGTCCCGCGGCGACAGAGCCTCGAGGGTTCGCGTCGCCATTGCTTCGTGGTCGATCTCCTTCGCGGGCACCTCTGACGGCACACGGCCGGCTATGCGGGTCGCGGATACCACCGTCGATTGGAAGCGCGAGTAGACCGACTCGAGCGTCCGCTTCAAGAACTTGATCTCCTTGTCGCGCGCTTCGATAGTTGATTCGAGCGTGGCAATCTGCGGAAAGGGTATCAACGGCTGCGCCTCGCCGCGAAAACGACCTCAGGGGGCACCTGCAGCTTGTTCTGGCCAATCTCGCCGAGCAGGTTCTCCCACCGCTTGCTCTGATTCAGCCTGTCCTTCTTCGTAACATCCGCATCTGGCGACTGTCGGACATCGACGACAGTCAGCTTCGCCTGCAGTTCGAGGACCTCCTTCTCCTTCTGCACGAGGCGCTGAATGACGCCGGCGAAGCTCTGGGCACATTCGACGTTAGCGAGCAGACCAAAGTCAGATAGGCGGCAACTCACCTCTCCCTCGCTTTTGGGGACCGACAAAGAGCCGCCCTGCTTGAGGTTGGTGAGCGTGGCGCTTCGGAGGTACGAAGAGCAGGACCTACGGACTCGGCCGCCAGGTCTCGTCCGACAGGCAGCGAGCGAAGCGTGTTGGTCTCGGCAATTTGACGTTCGAGCTCTTCGCGGAGACTCGCTCGCTCGTCGGAGAGCTGGTCGACCTTCGTCCGCAGCGTTTCGAGCTCCTCGATGAAGCTTGTCGGGACTGTGGCGGTGTCGGCGACGCGCGCGGAGCGAATAAGCGACTGCTGACCAACGATGTGCTGGACTGACGAGAGGTACTGTTGCATGAAGGTGCGCCAGCCTCGGTCGAAGTCCTCGAGATGGGCGGCATGCCCGACGAAGTTGTCTAGAATCGTGACGAGGTCATCGCGGAGCTCGCTGTAGGGCGGAGGATGCTGTCAGGCAGGGAGGAAAGATGCGATACGGGGGAAGACGCACTCATCGAGCTGCTTGCGGTCGAAGACCTTGACGTAATTCTTGACGATGTCAAGGAGTCGCGGGTAAAGCTCTTCGTGCTCTCGCGCCAGCTTGATCAGTTCGCCGAGCAGCAGGTCGGATGCACTGAAGACGAGTCGTCTTTAGTGCGGCGTGACGTAATCCGCGGTATGCGAGCGCAACTCACTCGGTCCTCGTCCGACCCGCGGTTCGCTCATGCAGCTCCTCCTGATCCCCTTGACGCTCCTCGGCGTAGACGTTGAGCTGAGTCATGAAGAAGTCGGGCGGCTGAAGATATCGCAAGCCCTGCAAAGAAGCGACAGTCAGCACTCGTCCGCCTGTCTTCGATGGGAGCAACCGCACCGTCATAGTCTCGTTTAGACCCCGTCGGGCAAACTCGTCTCGAAGCATAAGGCGCTCCTCGAGGTCATGCGGCGTGTTGACGATCGCGTTGACGAGCGACATCGCGGTAGTCCGCCATTCCCAAAACCCGTCGTCGCCGCTGTCTGGCGTCGCTGATTCATTGTCGCTGGCGGTTGTGTCATCGCGGATGTCGGGAGCCTCGATGCTACCGATGAGCGACTTGAAGCGGAACTTCTCGCCCGCAATGATGCGAGCATCCGAGAAGGCCGCAAGCACTAGTCGATGTCCGTCGTCCTGTGAGAGAACGCAGATGGCAGCGAGGACGTCGGCGACGAGGGAGCGAATCTTGTTGTGCGGGAGGTAGAGGTATTGGACAAGAGTCGCGATGAGTGCAGATCGGGTGAGGATGCGAGAGAAGCCGAGCTGCGGAGTCAACAGTGTGTCAGTCTTGAGAACTGCGCGCCGATATAATAGGGGGGCGCACCTCCGTGTTGAGCACCGCGCGAAGGGACTTGATGCATTCCGCGTGCACCGTCTTCTCTTCCTCCGACAAGTCGCCGACCTCACCCACTCGGCTCCGCATCGATCGCGTTAACACGTCGTCGAGTACGTCAAGCCCTCCTGCGTCATCGACGAAGTCTGCGACCCATGCGAGCTTTGCAGTCGACAGGCGAACTCGGAGCGCGATGAGGTGCTTGGCGAGACTGCGCGAGGTGATCTTGCTGTGAAGAGACGGTGTCAGACATGGATCAGGACAGCAAGTCAAGAACACCGAGCCTTACGTCGATCGTAGCTGATCTGCATAGAATTGAGGCGAGTCTTTCGCAACACGTCCGGAAGGCTGGCCTGTTCCGGTTGCGTTCGATGAAGACGACCACCAAGACGACCAGGAAGATGAAGAGCCTGTAGGCTGCGTCTGAATGTTAGGCGAAAATGCGGATGCCGACTCTTGAATGGACGAGCTGAGGAGCTTGGTTTGCGGACCGAAATCGTCTAGCGGCGGTGAAGCGAGCCCGCCCCATTCGACGCTTGCGAGGGAAAGTCGCTTGGGATTTTCGAGTAGACCAGGCTCGGAGGCAGGACCCGTCTTCGACGGTCGAATCGGCATTGGCGGTTGGTTGCTGCGGTGCTGGTCGACGAGGAATCGCTTGCGGTCTTGCGGCAACTGCCGCATCGCCGCTCGCTGCGCCTCCTTCATGCCGAGGTCGTCCTGCGAAAGCGTTCTCAGCTATACTCAACGGACGGAGAAGGCAGTGCCGCTCACCATCAGCCGTTCCAGCGTCATCTCCATGTCGCCCTCATCCACTGAACCGTCTGCATTCGGCGGAGTCGCACTCGTCTCCTCCGTGCCTGGAAGGAAGCTCGAGAAGCGCCGGCTCAAGTCCTTCGACATCGCGACGGGCTCGCCGACCACGCGAGCGTGTTGGCGACTGGGCGAGGCGGCAGCGCTCGATGCTTCTGGCGCGATCCAGTCGGTGAAGAGGGTCGAGAGTCGACTGCGATTGCCGGTGTTGGAGCGCGCGCTGCTCATGTCTGCGCTCGCTGTCGCTGAACGGCCCTTTTCCGCCTTCAGGGTTCGTTCACACTCCTCCTCCTCGTCATCGTCCAGCGAAGCTGCAGTCGGTTGCTTCAGCGATGTAGCGTTCGCGGCGTTCGAAAAAGTATCGGACGGCTCCGCCCCGCCGCCCCAGAAGCCGCCGAAAAGACTGCTCGGACGCCAATTCGCGCCGTTGCGCTTCGCAATCGGCTGGTTAGCACTGGACGTCTCGGCATCCGTCGACTCGGAGCGACCAATGCCGGGCAAAGCGAGAGCGACGGTTCCCGCCTTCTTCAGCCAGGAAGGCGAGACGGTGAACTCGGCGCCCAGCGGAGTCGCGGCGTCCAGAGCGTCCTTCTGCAGGCGGGCGAGCAGTCGAGTGGGTGTTGCGATCGTCTCAGGAACTGTAGAAGCGGGATTCAGTACGTTGCAGGCGCGAGATGGAGGATCTGCTAAACTCACCGCCGCCAGAACCCGCTGTCCGCAAGCAATACTCGACGCGAGCCGACTTGTGACCCTGTACGACGACCTTCCGGACACTCAGCTCTTCAATGAGCGCCTCGACCGTCTCGCCTGCTGTCATATCGGCCGTGAGGAACAGGCGGAACTGCCATCCTTCCGGGAAAGCCGGGATGTGGAAGAAGGTAAAGACAACGGTGTGCGGGACGTAGATGAGTCGGAGAGCAGGTTTGTGAAGGTGTCCTGACAGCAGGAAGTCGCTGAAGTGCTGGGGCTGAGTCGCTTCGGGCGGAGAAACGTTCGAGGTAGTCGTTCCAAGCGCCTCGCCAACGGTCAAAGCAGGGCCGAGCAGGCCTGTGGAGATTACAGGGTAAGCTCAATGTCTAGGAGAGCAGATTGAACGACGCGAACTTGCCGTCGTCATCGCTCAGCCTCGCCAACTCGTCGTCGCTTCGATCCGCATTCGGCGCGCCCTTGAGCACTCTCTTCACCCGCCAGAGCTCGTGCTGCTGCGTCCGCGCGTCCTCGGTCCTTCCACACACGCTGCGCCTGATCTGCAGGCCATCCTCGTCCAGTAGCTGTCGCACGAGGTCGTCGAGACTCGCGGAGGAAGCGATGAAGGTCGCATGCACCGAGGAAGCAGGACCGGGTAGCGAGAGCTGCACGAGCAGCTTCTCCATGAGCAGTAACAGCGAAGGGAAGCATCTCTAGCCAGTAAGGGGCACGAGCGGGAATCAGGAGCGAGAGGTTCGTGCGAGAGCGCGAACAGGGAAAGGGTGTGGCAGGACAACTCGCTCGTGTGAGCCGCTTTACGTGTTCTAGCGTAGGTCAGGTCTACTGATTTAGGAGAATGGATCGTAGGCGACCGGATGGGCGTGCGACTCTGGGTGCTCCCGCTCGAACTGGAGTTCCCTCGCCCAGTGCTCCGCCGCGACCTCCTCCGCACCCTTTCTTCCGCCTGATTCTCCCGACGTCGAGCGACAGGAGATGCGAGACGCCCAGGCCGGCATGCGAGGCGGGAAGAAGATGAGAAGGTAGGTGATGGCGAGGTTCGAGACGCAGTAGGCGGCGAGGATGCTGAGCGAGCGCCATCGGTCGCCGTGCGAGATGTTGAGGGAGGCGAGGAAGTCGTCGCCCGAAGACATGGGACAGAAGTCGCAGAGGGACGTCGAAAACGGATTGATGAGGTAGCCGGCGTGGCGCGAGAGGTACTCGGCGGAGTATGCCTCGCAAGACAAGCCTGGTGGCGGTCTGAACGAGACGACCTCGTACTGGGCGCATCGAACTGGCGTGTCGTGTAGGAGTCCGCCCAGCATGCTGCGGATGTAGTGCTGGAACGGCGAGACGTAGTACAGCCAGCGCCAGGCTCGGGGCATTTGCGCGTACGGCATGAGCGATCCGTTGAACGCCTCCATCGCCACGAGGAAGAAGGGAAGGAGGTTGGCAACGGTGCCAAGGGATTGCGAGAGCGAGACGATCCAAAGCGCCCATGTCGACTGGAAGAAGTAGAAGATCTGGATGAGGAGGAAGGCGAAGCCGATAGTCGACACCTTCAAGGGGAAGCCGACTGCGTGGAGGAGTGGAGTCAGGCTGGATCTTGGGGCGGAGGAAGGGGAACGACGACGCACCGAGGAAATACCACAAGACGAAGTAGGTCGTCGCGCAGAGAAGCGAGTAAGGGATTTCGCTGACGAGCAAGCTCGTGACAAACGCCGTCCGTCCGTAGATCCTGCTCGGACGCTCGCGCGCCTCCCACAACCCGCGAAGCGAGTGAACCTTGAAGATGATGGCGTTCATCCAGACGACAGGGACGAAGAGGAGGAGGAACACGCTGAACATGCGGTTCTGGAACGAGACGATCGTGTTCTCGTGTCCGACGAGGAAGAACGAGAGGCCGATGATGGCGGGCACGATTGTCGAGGTGAAGAGCTTGGTGTACGAGAAGGACGGGTCGCGGTAGTAATGCTTCGAGACTCGCTTTGTCAGGAGGACGCACTGCCGCCAGACCGACGAGGCTGGCGGAGGTGCCTTGCGGACGATGTCGGTCGCCTTGGCCTGTCGCAGCGGCGCGCCGAGTCGAACGAGTTCCGCCTTGACCGCGACGTATTCCTGCGACGATGTCCACTTCTTCGCCAGCAGGTCGAGGTCGTGCACGTCGTTGAGCTCCTCATCCGGCACGTCGACGCCAGTCTTGGTGACGTCGAGGAGGAAGTCGGCGGGGTTGACGAACGAGTCGGAGCCGAGATCGCTCTTGGCTGCCGGGGTGAAGTAGCGGACGGCGTCCTTGCGCGGTCCGAAATATACCTGTTTGCCGCCTCGCTGGAGCAGCAAGACGTCGTCGAAGATGCTGAAGGTCTCGGCGGACTGCGGGCGGAACGAGGTCAGTACAGGTCTTGCGAGACCGCAAGGGAGACTCCTCACGGGCTGATGAATGGTACAAATGACGGCCAGTCCAGTCCTAGCCAGCCTCCGCAGAAGCTTGACGACCCTCAGCGCGCTCTTCGTCGGCAACCCCGTCGTCGGCTCGTCACAGAACAAGATAGCCGGCCGACTGACGACCTCGACGGCGATAGTCACGCGCTTACGCTGTTCGGCGTTCAAGCCGGCCGAGGGGGTACCGATGATGGCGTCTTGCAGGTCGGTGAGGTCCAGGAGGTCGAGGACGTGATCGACGTAGGCGAGCTTCTCGGCGTCGGGAATCGAGGCGTCTTGGCGGAGCAAGGCGGAGAACTCGAGGGCTTCGCGGACGGAGGAGCGGTCGTCTGCAAGGAGACGGCGTCAGCTGATCATCCGAAGGGCAGGTGAGGGTCGGAGCGCACCGTGCAGGTCGAACTGCTCGACATAGCCAGTCGTTCGATAGAACTCGGCGTCCGGCTCGCTCCCATCCACTCGAATCGTTCCCCTGACAACACCGATACTCCGGCCAGCGAGGACATTCAGCACTACCGATCGATCGTCAGCGCGCACGAATGGAAGGAGCGGGAATCGCACGCACGGGTCGACTTTCCCGCACCGCTCGCGCCGAGCAGAGCGCAGACTCGCCCGGGCTTGATGTATCCCGAGACGCGGTCGAGCAGTCGACGGGTCTCGAGGGGCGTGTCGACCCAGAGCGAGATGGCGTTCCACTGTCGGTGGCACTCGTCAGTTAGGCTCGACGAGGTACGGGAGTGAACGGAAACGCACCGCAAGGACCGACCCTTCGATCTGCTCCGCCGTCACGCCATTCGCGTCCTCCGCGTCCGACCCGTACGCAGGCATCTCGATCGCGCTAGACTCCTCAAACGCCTCTCCCTCCTGCGCCTCGACGTCCCACCCCGCCTCATCGCCCGACTCGTCGACCTCAAACAGCCGGCGCTCCTCCTCACTCGGCCTCGGCGCCCGGTTCCCGTTCGCCCCGGTCACCTCCTTGTACTCGAACTTCTCCCGCTTCGCACCGAACAACCGCCGCTTGACAGCATTCGTGCGCTTCCACACCCTCCTGCTCCCTCCCTCGGCAAAGCTCAGAAACTCCGTCGCGACAACTCCAACAACGAGAAAGACCGCCGCTTGTAGCGCGAGGATACCGATGTTTCGCCAGATACGGGCGAAGGAAAAGTCGTACGTGAGCGAGAGGTACGAGTCGCCGAGGACGGTGAGCGAGCCGGGTTTCGACCCGGGCAGGGAGCAGGTCTTGAATGTCGCGGCGTAGGAGTCGTACGAAGGGCCGGAGGGGATGATGTCGCTCGGGGAACACTCGAGTCGGAGTCCGTGAAACTCGTTGGCGAGGACGGCTTCGTACGAGTACGAGATCGGGTCGACGACGTAGTGGATCCACTTGAGCCAGGGGCGCATTGAGGGCGTTGGAATGAAGTACCCCGCGTACATGACGAGGACGTTGAGCGCAACTCCGCAGAAGCGGATCGCGCCTTCGAAGCCCGGGCTGAAGGCTGCGACCATCCGGAAGAGGCACGAGAGGTTGAGTGCGGTCGCGTAAACGAAGATAAGGTAGATGAGGAAGCGCTCGAGTGAGGGTTGCAAGCCCGCGAGAAGGTAGGTGATCGTTCCGAAGAGGAGGCACTGGACGCCGATGAGGGGTATGTCGCCCGCGACGCGTGCGACGGCGAGTGCCGAGGCTGAGAAGAACCCGTAGTCGCCCTGGCGCTTGACGATGTCCCGTCCCTCGATCGTCTTGCCCAGCTCGGCGAGGGAGAGGTACGCGTTGAACATGATCGAGAGGAGGAGGAGCGAGCCGCGCGTGAAGGCGTGTTCGGTCACGGGCGGGAGGCGGAAGAAGAGCGTGCCGACCGTTACGGAGAGGAGGAGGTTGATCACGGTTTTGGTGACGTAGGCGGGCAGCTCGGAGCGGATGAGGGCGTACTGCCGCCGGGTGAGGAGGACGACCTGACGGGGGAACGAGACGGTGTAGTGCGACGAGACTGGCGTGAAGCGGCTCTTCTCGTCGCCGAGTGCCGTGAAGAGCGGGTCGGCGCAAGTCGACAGAGGGTACCGCCGGGGGTAGACCTCCTCGACCTCGTAGAACAGCGCCTTGCGCTCCGTCGACGCCTCCCACCGCCGCTCGAGCTCGACATCGTTGTGCCTGCCCTCGATGCAGCCGACGAGGAACTCGGCCGTCCCTTCGCCCGAGTCCGTCCTCCGCTTGAACCCAAACCGCTCAAAGTAGGGCTGGGCGTCCGCCGTCCGTCCGAAAAAGACCTGCCGTCCTCGCGCATCGAGGACGAGGACCTTGTCAAACTCTTCGTAGAGCGAGTCGGCGCAGTGCGGAGTCGCGATGATGACCGACCGGCGCTTGCTGGTTGCCCAGGTGCGGAGGTACTGCAGCATCGAGAGCGCCGTCGACGAGTCCAGTCCGTTGAACGGTCCGTCGAGGAGGAGGATCGCAGCGCGGGTGAGGAGGGCTTCGGCAAGCGAAGCGCGTTTCCGTTCTCCGCCGGACAAGCCGCGCACGAGCGGGCTCCCGACCGCCGTCGTGTACGCGTGACTCAGTCCCATCGCGTCGACAATCGAGCGCATCTTTGCTTCCGCCCACTCGCGCCTCGATGAGCCTCCCGGGCGATGTTCTGGCGTCTTGGCGTGCGAGACGGGCTGGAGAGTCGCCTCGAGCGAGAGGGACGCAAAGTGCACGTCTCGGTCGTCCATGAAGACCACCTGGGAGCGCAGATTGCGTTCTCCCTTGCTTGACCTCGCGAGCGAGGAAGCGAGAGTTGGACGATTCGCGTGCGCGTGGGCGACAAGGCCATAGTCGAGGTGGGAGGAGGGCGAGAGGGGCAGGTCGGGACAGCACGAGAGTGCGCGGACGAGGATCGACGCGTTCGAGGTGGGCGGACCGATCACGAGCAGCAGTTCGCCCTGTCAACGCGGCCAGGGAGCTCGTGAGCGAACGGAGGAGGAGAGGACGGCGTGCGGCACCACGAGGCGCAGCGCGGGCTGCACGACAGCTCCTGCAGTGCTCTCGGCAGCTCGTGACCGCCCGGCCAGCCGCCCTCTGGCGAGCGGTCGAACGCACCTGGTGGACGACACCCTCGACTCCCCCGACGAGCACCTTTGGCTTCCGGGCCCCGTTCCCGCCGGCCCGTCGACGCGAGACGGCCCTCCTGAGTGGGCCGAGAGTGGCCGTGTCGATGAACGCGTTGGCGAGGTCATCGACGAGCGAGTCTCGGCCGCTGCGCCCGCCTGGGTCGGGGACGTCGAGCGAGTGGAAGCGGAGCGGCAGGCCGTGCGGGAGTGGGTCCATCGCCGGGTCGTGGCCGCGTGCAGCTGAGCGTGGTGGAGCGTGGTGTCACTGCAACGAGGACGAGGCGCTCCCGCGTGCACACGAGCGCGTCGTCATCGTCGCCGAGCAGCGGGCAGCCCGATGCGATGCCGCGGCGAGTGTGCACGAGAAAGCTTGCTTCCGGGACAGGGGTCGCTACAACGGGGCTTGCACGGGGTCCGAGAATGCAGCGAGAATGCAGGGAGAATGTTCTGGCAGACCGTGACCGGGGGCCACGGCGATGAGTGAGCATGACATATCCTCGCGAGAAGTCCGAACCCGCCGGCGAGCGTCACTCCGACAGCCGCGCGCTCTCCCTCTCTCTCTCTCTCTCCCTCAACTTCTCTCACTCTCAACCTCCCTCTCGACACTCGACAGCACGCTCACAATGGCCGCAAACAAGGTGCGCACACACCCAGTCACGCCGGCGTCTCGTCTCGCCCGTGTCCCCGTCCTCGGCCCGCCCTCCTCCCGCGACACTTCCTTCCCGCACGTTCGGTCGCGAGAGCTGCCTCGGGCACCGGCCGACCCCGCTGACTCTCGCAAACGACCGACCCGCACAGAACATCCTCTTCGTGTTCACCTCGCACGACCAGTTTGTCAGCGGCAAGCCTACGGGATGGTACCTGTGCGTCAGAGACCTCGGCGTGGCCGGAACCACGACGCACGTTGACCCACGTTTTGCCTCCCGCAGTCCCGAGGCCGCCCACCCGTACTACGTCTTCAAGAACGCAGGGTACAACATCACCTTTGCGTCGCCCAAGGGTGGAAAGGCGCCGCTCGACCCCTCTTCGGTCGAGATGTTCAAGCGAGTCCGCGCGCGTTCGTCTTCGTCGAGGTCCTCCTCACTGACGCGCAAACTCGCTTCGTAGGGAGGACGCCGAGGCCACCAAGTTCCTCAACGACCCCGAGGCCAAGAAGCTCGTCGAGAACACCAAAAAGGTGCGTAGACGGCGCCAGCTCTGTCCTGGGACGACCGCTGACTTTTCCCCCTCGCCTCGTTTAGCTCGTCGACGTCAAGGCCGACGACTACGCTTCCGTTCTGTATGTTGGTGGACACGGGCCCATCTTTGGTGAGTTCGCGCTCTCGAGACGGCTTTGGAAGCTCACACAACTGACACCCTTTTGCCGTTTCCAGACTTGACGACGAACCAGGACAGCATCGCCCTGATCCACTCATTCCTCTCGGCCAACAAGCCTATCAGCGCCGTTTGCCATGCGCCGACAGTGCTCCTCAACTGCCAAGACCCGAAGACGGGAGAGGCACTTGTCAAGGGCAAGAAGGTGAGCCTTCGCCCTCCTCCCGCTTCCTTTCCGAGGCTGACCTGTCGACTCCCCCCAGGTTACCTGCTTCTCGGACGAGGAAGAGAAGCAAGCCGGCCTCGTCGATGTGCGTCCCCCTCCCTTCCACCTCCCCTCGTCCGCTGACACCTCCTCTCGTGCAGGAAATTCCCTTCCTCGTCGAGACCCGCCTCCGCGCGCTCGGCGCCGACTTCCAGAACTCCCGCCAGGCTTGGGGCGAGGAAGTCTGTGAGGACGGGCTTGTCATCACGGGCGCAAACCCGGCGAGCGCTGGAGCTATGGCGAAGAAGTTGCTTGCCAGGCTTGGGAACTAGATGCACAAGAGGCGCTCGCTTTGATCAGGAGGAAATGTGAAAACGGCACGTGTGCATACAAAGTGACAATGCAGTACGTTTGATGTCTCGAGGTTTGCGAGGGAGACGGAGGAGCAGAAGTCTCAAAAAGAGTCGTCAGCTACCTAGCCATCCCGCCTTTCCTGCCTGGGTCTCGCAATACCCTTTCCGCCGCCTGCCCTCCTCGCCCTACGTGATCCTGTAGCGCACCGTAGCTCCCACGTGCCGCATCCCGCTGAGCAGCGTCTCCTCCCTCACCTCCCACCTCGGGAATCGGGTCCCACCCCGCTTCTTCGCTACAGCAAGGCGCGGCGCAGGGACAGCACGCTGCTCCGCACTGTGCCGTAAACACGCTCCCTGCGCACACTCGCAACCTCAATCAGCGGTTGCGACGAAGGAAGAGTTAGGGAAAGAGGAACGAGCGGGTTGAGGAGAAGGAGGTGAGGACGCCGTCGAGGAGGGCGCCGAGGATGTTGAGGAAAATGTCGCCCATCTTTGCGCGCGCATCGATCAACCGCGGAGAGCAGCCGTATGACGAGAGGGTGAGGTACGAGGAGGGAGAGAGAGGCGACAATCGGACTGCGGATTCGCTCGTCAGCTGCTTCGTCCCCGGCTGCAGTGGGGATGCTGGACGGCACCTGCCTGTGTAATGCTCAGTCTGGACCCATCGGACAGTCGCTTCGAGCCGTGCAAGCGAGGTGCGGTCGTTCGACTGATGAGGATCGCGAGGGGGAGCAGGTGAAGGGAGAAGCGCTCAGCAGGCAGCAAAGTAGTTCTGGTGTGCTGATTACCAGTCGTCGTAAGCGATAGCGCCCACTCGGCAAGCCCTTCAGCGGGTCGAGCCGTCGTCGTCGTCGTCAAGCAACCTCTCAACTCACGTTCTCGCTCCTCGCCTCCGCTCGCTTCCCACGCTTCACCGCCAGGATGTCCAGCTCATACGACCGACGGGACTACGACCACAATCGCGAGCGCGACCGGCACTCCTCCTCGCGCCGCCGCTCCGCCTCACCCGCCAGAGACCGTCACCACCACTCGTTCTCGTCGCAGCGGGACAGGGACAGGGACAGGGACAGGGACAGGGACAGGGACTACCGCGACTCAGACAGAGACAGGGAGTCGAAGCGAAGTAGGACGGACGAGCGGAATAGGGTTGAGAGGAGGGATAGGGACAGAAGGGACGGGTCGAGGGAGAGGGGGAGCAGTAGGCGCGAACGGAGCAGGAGTAGGGAACGGCCGTCGAGGGGCAAGGACAGGGATAGGGATTCGAACAAGTGCGCGCGAAACCTCTGCACCTCTGTCGGCGAGTCTGCGCCCGTAGGTGCGCTCCTTGCTGACCGGCGCCTTTGTTCCGCTCGCGCGCAGGCACAAGCACCGCGAGACGTCCGAGGAACGCCGTGCGCGCAAGGCCGCGCGAAAGAAGGAGAAAGAAGCAGACGCTGCCCTCCTCTTGCCGGAAGAAGCCCGCCTCGCCGCAGCCGAAGTCGCTTTCTACTCGGCACAGGACAACCCTTTCCACGATGCCAATCTCGGCGACAAGTTCGTCTGGGGAAAGAAGAGGGAGAAGGAGCGCAAGATGGGCTTGACGCAGGAGGAGGCGCTTCTGAGAGATCGCGAGAGGGCGATGGAGAGTCAGGTGCGTTGCTCGCTCATGTCCCGCTGCTCCACTCGCTCATCACGCTCCTCCCACAGCAAGAGATCGAACGTCTGAACCGGAGACGCGCCGAGCGCGAGCAAGAAGCCATCCTGCGCGAGCAAGAAGCGATGCGGCAGGCGCGCATGGCCGAGTCGGCTCAGATGGCTGCTTGGATCGACAAGGAGGACGACTTCCACCTCGAGCAGGCGAAGCGGCGCGCCGAGATTCGTGTCCGCGAGAGGCGGGCCAAGCCGATTGACTACCTTGCGCTCAACCTCAAGTGGAGCCAGCCGCCACTGCAGCCTGGCGACGAGGGGTACGATGAGCAGGAGGAGGACGAGGGCGAGGGTCTCGAGGTCGACCTGGAGGAGCCGTATGCGATCTTTGAAGTGAGTTGGAGGGTTCTCCTGTAGTCCCGTCAGCGCACTGACGCCTTCCTCCGCAGCACCTCACGCTCGAAGACGCCGAAGAGCTGCACGAGGACATCAAGATGTACCTTTCGCTTGAGAAGATCGAGGCGCATCAAGAGTTTTGGCGGTCGCTACTCATCGTCTCGTCGGCTTCGCTCGAGGCGCTTCGTGAGGAGCGGCAGATGGGCATCACCGCCTACGCCGCTCAGACTCGCGCCAACGCCTCTGTCAAGGCCGAGGTCACTCGTCTGCTAAGCGGCAAGTCGTACAACCAGCTCGTGCAGCTGCAGGGCCAGGTTCAGGCCAAGCTCGCGAGCGGCGAGCCGATCGACGTCGACTACTGGGAAGGCCTGCTCAAGGAGCTCGTCGTATGGAAGGCCAAGGCCAAGCTGCGCGACATGCACGAAGTCGTGCTCAACAATCGTCTCGAGCAGTTGCGGAAGAAGCAGCGCGACGAGGCGTTGCGGTATGCCCAGGAGGTCAAGAGCGCTCTGGTTCCTGCTGCGCCCGACGTCGAGGAGGAGGAGATGGAGACCGAAGAGGAGGAGGCAGAAGCAGAAGGACCTGCGGCCGAGCCTATCGTTGCCGAGGCGTGGAACGACGCGTGGGAGCCGTCTCTGATGAACAAGATCGCCGACGAGTTTAGGACCTGCCAAGTCCTCGACGCCGCTTCGGACCGTCAGAACTTGGTGCGTGTCCCGCCTGCCTACCCGTCTCCCGCTGCGACACTGACCACCTCGTCACGCAGTACTCGGCTCGTCGTGCCGTTGCTCAGGCTCGCTTCGTCGTCAAGCAGCGCGCCGGTCCGGTCGAGGCCAAAGAGGGTCCCAGCAAGGACGAGGAGATCTACCAGGCTGCCGTCGGCCAGGGCTTCGACGATGAGGAAGAGCTGTTCAACATGGAGGCGGAGCTGTCCAGGCAGTCCTATACATGGGAGGATAAGTACCGCCCGCGCAAGCCTCGCTACTTCAACAAAGTGCACACGGGGTACGAGTGGAACAAGTACAACCAGACGCACTACGAGTACGTCCGGTTCAGCAGCGCTCGTTTCGCCCGCCTTGCTGACTTTCGCTTCGTGCAGCTCGGACAACCCGCCGCCCAAGGTCGTGCAGGGCTACAAGTTCAACGTCTTCTACCCGGATCTCATTGACAAGACGAAGGCGCCACGCGAGTAGAAGTCACAGCCGCCGCCGGACTCGCGCTGACCCCTCCACTTCTCGCAGAGTACCGCATCGTCAAGAACAAGGAGAACCCAGACATCTGCACCATCGTTTTCTCGGCCGGCCCGCCCTACGAAGACATCGCTTTCACGATTGTCAACAAGCCTTGGGAGCACTCGCACAAGCGCGGCTTCAGGAGTTCATTCGACCGTGGCGTTCTCCAGCTCCACTTTTCGTTCCGCCGCACGTTCTACCGGTACGCTCGCTTTCGTTTGCTCATTCTTACCGGCAGTGCTGACTATCTGCATGCTCCACAGCAAGTAAGAGCCGGAAGGAGGATCGCACCTGCGTTCCGCCGTCGGGAGGACAGCTGCTCGCATTGCATCTCTTTGCTCACATTACAGTTCCGCAATCTGCTGTTCTGCTGTCAGTGAGAGACTCGCGAACGCTCGAAAGGCTGTGGCGATGACAACTTGTACCCGGACGAGGCGGTACTCTTCATCTTGAACGCTTCACGGTCGCTCGGCCTGGGCTCCTGCTCATGTGGTCAAAGGTTGCGAAGCTTGCTTCCCCTGCTCCGCGCAAGATCGCCCCGCCTCGTACGCAGCTCACGGCCGAGGACATCTTCCATCAACTCTCGAACCTCTCGAAGAACCCCTCCGCGACAACATCGCCAGGCGCCGCGCGAGATGAGGCAGAACAGCTGCTCGACGCCCTCCTGAGGCGACTCAAGGCGGAGGAAGCGGAAGGAAACGCCTCGTCACCAGTGGGCCCCTCACTCGAGGTGATTCTTCGGGACAATCCTCTCGTCAAGCTGGTCGAGCTGGTGAAGGGAGACGAGTCGTCGGGTGTACAGGAAGCTCTGCTGCGGTGGTATGGGCGAACGGCGACGGAGCTCGACGATGCGTGGCTCACGCATGCTGCCGTCAACAAGCCGCTGTACGTCCGGTCCTCCTTACCGGCCTTGTATTCCGCGCTGACTTGTCGTCAGACAGGGTGGCCCTCCTTCGCCATTACGTCGAGACCCAGGAAGCGCTGGCTTCTGAAGAGGAAGTCTTGATCGTCGAAGCGATGTCGAGCGTCGCAGAGCGGATTAGAACCGTGCGCGTGATTGTGCCCTCCGTTCCATTCCCCGCTCACAGACGTCTCCTACAGAAACCCGAGCTGCTCGCCATCTTCTTCCGAGACAAGCCGTTGACTTCGAGCCGCCCCGACGTCTCTGCCCGAATAAACGCAGCGATGAATCGTTCCGGCGTCGGCGCCCTCTCTGAACCCCCTTCGTCACCAACGCTGTCCCAGTCGACAATAAGCGATGCATCGCGACCGTTCAGTGCCTCACACACGTCGACCATGTCTCCCCGCCGCCGAGCCGAGCACGACTTTGTCCTTTTCTCCTTTCTGCTTCGCTTCATCCACCGCGAAGGGCGTCTCGGCTACACTTCAAGGTCCGGTATCCTTACGCTCGTCGAAATCGCCTTGAGCCTCTCTGCACCGTATTTCGCCTCTTTGACGCCTCTCTCGTCGTCTGCGGCAACGCTCATTCCGCCCGTCGCAGCGCGCGAAGCGGTCCTGTCCTTTGCGGAGTACCTCCTCGACTCGGACTTTGCTGAAGTACTGAGCGCGGGACTGGGTGCCTTGTACGGCAATCTGCCCGGCAAGCTTGTCGTTCAATCGGCAGACGCGGGCCAGGCGCACGCGACGGAAGGTGTTCCTTCAGCGAGCGGCGGCATGGTGTTGGGCGGTATGGGCGCATTACACGATGAGGAGAACGCTGAAGACGCCCAGCGATGGAAGGAGGAAGAAGAGGCGCGACTGCGAGCGGAAGGCTACGGCCTCAGCGGCTCGACCGATTTCCAGGAGGCGCTCGACAACTTTCTCAAGCTGGTCAAATTCACGCAGGACGTCTTGCGCTTGTGTGACAGCATCGCGGCATCGACGATTGAAATCATGGACGACGACGAGGACGTGCGACAACAGCGGCTCATCGTCAACGCCCTCACATTCGCGATACTCGACTCCATCCGCAAGCTCTTCCTCGAGAGCGTCCTTTATCCGTCCATTCTCGAGTGCTCCGAGGCAGATGGCTCGGCAGTCGCCGTACTCAGCTACATCGACTCGGTACTCGGCGCGGTCGACGAGGGCTCGAAGCTCGAATCGACGATACTCGCCTTCCTCTTCGGAGAAGACGACAGCCGGCCTGTCGTGAGTGTCACGCTTGATGTGCGGGTCGCGGATCCGTCGCAGTCGCTTCTGTCGCCGCGCAAGGCCAATGTGAAGAGGCGGAAGTCGTCGGCTCTCCTCCTCGTCGAGCGCTCGTCCAAGCCCTCATCCGACTACTTCATCTCGGATGGCCGCTTCACCCTTCGCGATCTGTTGACCGCTCACATCGACTCGCCTTCACCGCCCGCCTCATCAGCCGCTCTCAAGCTCTTTCAGACTCTCCTCATCAAGCACGACCGCTGGTCGGTCGCACTGCTCGATCCGGTACTCGACGCGTCCGCAACTTCTTTTCCGGTCGCACTTCGCCAGCATGCTTCGACGCCTACCGCAGCCGATGACGAGAAGACGGACGAGTCGACCGGCCCCCGTCCGGCCGCCGCTACATCAGACGACGAGTCTGACGAGGAAGACTTCGTCTATCCAATCTCTTCACCGGTCACGCCGCCAGCTGCAGGTCAGCTGAGCATGTTCGACAAGACGCCTGCAGCTCTGCGACCAATCCTCGGGTCTGCACTCCCTGCACTCCCTTCCGCCTCTCTCCATCGCGACAGCCTCGACACGTTGCTCTCGTTGATCGGGAACATCGATCCGACCTATCGAAAGATGCGCAGCGCAGGCGGCGGGCCCGAGATCACTACGACCGGTTTCGCAAACTACCTGCGAGACGCCGAAGCAAGCTTGACGGCCGACGCCGGTTTTCGTCGCGGCCTGGTGGCGTCGACGTACGAGGTGCGGGAGGCGTCGGAAGCGCTCGAACGTCTCCAAAAGGATCGGCGACGGACTGGCCTGTTCGGCGCCTCGAGGAGCCTGACTGGCCAAGAGTGCACCTATCCGAAGACCGGCTATCGCCACAAACTGCGACCGTCCAGCAAGCTCGTCTCCCTGCTGCTCGACTCATTCTCCGCCTTCTTCTCTCACCCTCCCGAGGTCAACCTCGCCCTCACTGCCGTCCTCGCGGCACTCGCACTCTCGCCTTATCGGTCCCTCGAAGGATGGCTGTTGCCTGTCGTCAAGCCGAGGAGCCGTGCGGTATCGAGTGATCAGGTCCTCTACCGCGGCGGAAGACTTGGCAAATCGAGCCGAAGCGACGACGGGGACGACCGATCCGTCGATCATGAGCTCGAGGAACGCAGCCGACGCGACGCCCTCTTCGCCCCGCTCTCGCCTTCGCCCAACGTCTTCACCGAGGGGCCCCTTGCTTCCGCCACACGAGCGGCGCTCGCAACGTCAGACTGCCTGCTATCCATCCTCGACGCGCTGGCCAAGTCAATGGAGACATATCGCTCGACTATCCCACAGTTCGACGACTACCTCTCGCAGCGTCGCCAGGGTCTCTTCTTCGCCGACAACTTGGCCGACGCGCTTGAAAGCGGTGACCTGGGCGGCGCCGCCGTCGAAGAGTCCGCATTCGTCCCGCCCGCGTCTGACCAGCCCAGCTCACTACCTCCTGCGGCGCCCAAGAACTCACCAAGTCTCGGCTTCGGTGCATTCTTCTCTCCTCGACGTCCCGCCCACAAGCACTCGCCTTCCTCGCCGAACGTTTTCGCAACGCCCACCCGGCCCAGCCAGCTGAGGCGATCGACATCTGAAGAGTCGCTCGGCGGCCCTCGGACACGTCCCTCCCGTCCGCCCGCAGCTCGAGTCTCAGCATCAGGTCGTGCGGAAGGGCAGCAGGGCACGGCCTCGCCTTTCGCAGCACACTATCGCGAGACCGGCGCCATCACGGTCAAGCCGGTCGTTGTCTCCACCCCTGCGAGGGCACAACAGTCGAGACTGGCTCTGTCCACGTTAGGCGGCGACGAAGACGACGAGCTGGACTCGAACGGTCCGGCCAACTCGCCAACGAAACACCTGTCTGGTCGGCCGCCAGTCGCTGCCGCCTCACCAGGGCCCAGCTTATCGTCCGCTACCAGCCCGAGCCCTTCTGCGCGGCACCCAAGCGCCAAAGACGCCGCAATCAAGCCCGTCTCGCTTTCGGCCATCCTCGACAATGTCATCATCCTCGAGGAGTTCGTCAAGGAGATCGCCGCCATCGTCTATGTCCGTCGTGCGGTCGGGGTCGACTCCGTCAGCTTCGTGGACTGAACGCACGCCGCGACAAGAGGAAAAGGTCAATTGCAAACATCCTCCCATCCCCCTCAATTCCCTCGTCCGCCCCCTTGCATATTACCACAGTCGTTATGATACCATCACATTGCAACGTACGTGTTAGACAGCTCTTCAGAACGCTTCGCCATTCTGTTTGCCAGACGAGACGCGAGAAAGGTGGAGCTGCCTCTTTGAGCGCTCGCTGTGACTCTTGCTGGACCCTGTGGCTGCGCAGACGTGCTTATACGTTGATCTGAGCGCTATCGAGTTTGGCGGCGGACCTGCGCGAGTCGTCGGTCTTCCTCTCGTCCCCGCTATAGCATCTCATCGACTCGCGACCCGATCTCGACCAGCACACGCGTCAGGCAGCTGCGGCGCGGTCCTCGGAATGGCAGAGATCAGGAGCGAGGCGTATGGGCCGGCGGCGCGAGGATCGAACGGCGAGGCGGGAAGTCAAGGTGAGTTCGAGGCGATGAAACGAGTATGAGCGAGGCGAGCGCTTGCCGGCTTCGTACGCATGCCGACGAGACGCACACGGAGCCGATGAGTTTCTTACGGGCCGGCTGGGTTGATCTTCGGATGGCACGCCGGAGTCGCCTTATTTTTCTGGTCGAAGTCGTCGCGGCCACATGCTGACGCCTTGCTCGCGTGTCTTTCGCTTCTTCAGGAGTCGCAGATGGACCTTTCGCAGCACCAGCGAAGGCCGGCGTGACGCAAGACGCGCTGCCGCCGTCGCCGCCCACGACCGACCAGGCTGCGACGTCTGGTGAAGGCAGTCCTATGACGCCCAGGGTCGACCAAACGTCGAAAGACACGCCGCCGCGCTCGCCAGGTGTCGAATCGGAGCACAGCGGTTCGTCGGCATCCTCGACGAAACAGGCGTTGCCTCCTCTTCCCGCCGAGGTCTTCCTCAACGTGCTCACCTTCCTCCAGCCTGACGACCTGGCCCGCATGACTCGCGTCTCGTCGGCCTGGCGTACCGTCATCAAAAACGAGCCACGACTGTGGTCGACGCTAAGCGTCGCCCTGGACGACGACAACGACATGCAGAAGGCCTCCTACACTTGCCTGCGCGCGGGCGGCAAGAACGGCGGTCGAAGCGGGGAGGGAGGCATTCGCAGCCTTGTCATCCGACTAAGATACATTGAAGATCAGCATGGCTTGTGCGGAGACATCATCCCGCACGAGGTGGTCAAGATGCGACTTCAAAACCTTTTCAAGGCCGTCGCTTGGGCGTGTGTGCGTCGCCGAGACCAGGTGCACGCTCTCATGCCGTTCGGCCCTCTGGCGACGTCGACGTCAACTCTGCGGCGCCTCGTTCTCCTACTGTATCCGAACACCATCGCGTCTGCATACGCGCTTCACGAGGTTGCGGAGTGGGCACCTGAACCTCTCTTCTCCAACCTGAGCGAGTAGGTTGAGCCCCATCGTACTCTTGAAGCGTAACGGCTGACATACCGACCTATCAGGGTGACCATGCACGCCGCGCTACCCGACTTCATCCTCAGCGAACGGGTTTTCTCGATGTTCCCGACGGCGTCGACTCTTGACGTAACGGTCCGGATGAGCGGCCGCCCTTACCAGAGCGTTCCCGTCAGCGAGTGGACATGGCAGCCAAGGCGCGGCGTCCAGCCCGTTCAGGCGCTTCCTTCGCTCGAAGCTCTTCACTGGCGAAACCTCGTTGTTCTCGACCTCGCCATGCCTCGACTTCCGGCCCTGCGTACTCTCGAGCTGAAAAGCATCCGCTGGGTCGGCCGCTCCTTCTTCATGCTTCTCCGCATCGCACGCCGGACACTCGAGACGATCCACTTCACCGATCTCGTCATCGAAGAACCGGGTGACCCGTTCGAAGATTGGGGCGACTTTGTCGATGTTCGCGACCCAGAGTTCATCGACGACCCCGTTCCTCCTCTCAACGACCATACCGCCGACGTCGTCCCTGCGCCAATACGCTTCCCTGCCCTCCGCCACCTCATCTTTGCGGGCCAGACGCCTCCCTTATTTGCACCGCGCCCGAGCAGCGAAGTCGACTTCGACCTCGACGTCGAACACTTCCCAACGCCGCTCTTCGTCATGCCGGCTCTCGAGACCTGCGAGCTCGTCGAGACGTCCTTCGACGATGACCTGGAGTATGTCAGCGAGATCGGTCAACTCGCTGCGCTCGGCGCCAACGCTCCGCATATTAAACAACTCTCCATCCTTAATTGCATCATCATCGACGACTTGGCCGTCTGCGCGTGCCTCTCCAACATGTGCGGCGCCCTCACGTACCTCGACTTGTCGGAGTCGAGCATCTCAGACCACGCCATCCTCCAGCTCCCAGACCTTGTGCCAAAGCTCGAGATCCTCGACGTGCGACTCTGCACGGAGATCTCGTGTCAGGGGGTCGCACGAGTCGTCGAGGTTGTCTTAACCCGCACCGATTCGGGTTGGAGCAAGATCAAGCGGGTCTACCTCGATCGGCCGACCGACTCGTGGGCCGATTGGCAGGCGTACTACTGGCTCGACTTCGTCGGCGTCCTCGGTCGTGACGACTTCGACTTTGAAGGCGACGGGCCAGCCAAGCCGCATGAGCGGGATCAGTGGAAGAAGACTGGCAAAAGGGACCTGCACTGGCAGGAAAGGCTTGCGTGGAAGGAGGAGCACGAGATGAAGATCAAGCTCTTCCCGCAGGCCGCCGCGTACCGCGTTGCGAACGGCAGTGGAACGGGGGGTCCGAGCGCGACCGTCACAAGCCCTGTCTTTCATCATCGCGATGCGGCCCCTCACCTCCCGCAACCAAGCATCCTTCGCCTGCCGCCCATACCTGCTGTCTTGGCGCTGTCTCCAGCCTCATCGGTCACGAGTGCGTCTCCACCTCAACAAGCCACCTACGCCTTCCCTGCACGAGTCGACTGTCGTCCGCCTCCCGTCGTTGTCCCTCAGTCCGTCTGGAGGAATGCGATACCTCAGCCGCATCCCGCTCAACCGCAAACGACCCAGCGGGCGGCCGAAGCAGACGGCGACTACTCGTACCTCGACACCGACGGAGGCATCGACGACATCGACCCTGCAGTCATCGAGGCTCAGCGCGCCGAGCTCGCGAGGCTCTCGCAGCGACACGACAACCGCTTCGTCGCAGAAGCGGAAGTCCACAACGTGCAGCGCCGTCGTCAGCAGGAAGCACCCGAAGATGTTGCGCCGCCCGTGGGAGAGGTTATCGAGCTGCATCCGGCGTTGCTCGCCTATCGGCGCGGCGACGAGAAGGCCGAAGACAAGCAAATGGACGAGGTCCTCCTCGACGCCGAGGATGGGCCACACTCAGATCCTCGCGGCTTCGCCGGGGACACCACGGAAGAAAACGAGGACGAGGAATCCGGCGTCTCCGAAATCGTCGAAGTCGTGGAAGTGCTCCCTCGCGCGGAGTGACCGACAGCCTGTCGGCTCGTCATCGCCTACACGTCCATTCGCTTCGCGTCAATCTCGGAAGTCCGACATTCGCAAACTGGTCAACCTCGCGACTCCATCACGAACTGGACGCATGTCACGCGCACCCTGTACGAACGGCATCTCGTCTCATTCAGTCCTTTCGCATGTTCTCCTCGCCCCGCACCAGTCACCATGTACGCCCGCCTCTCGTTCGTATTGGGAACCTTTGCCACCTGTACAACTTTTCACGGCGAATCTGTTTGCGACGTTGGCGAACGGGCGAAAGCTTTCTTCTGGGGACGATGCACGCTCATTCGGCGGGATTGCCTGCAGTGCAAAGCCTTGTAGCCTGCTCAGCGCTCTCTCAAGCGCCCATTGAACGCCAGTGAGCGCCTGCCAGCGTAGTTCTCCTCCTCGCTCCATCTCTGCTCAGGCTTCGCCTCAGCCTACTTGCTCACCTCGCTCGCCAGGAGCCCTCCGTCTGTAGATTACTCGCTCTTGCTATTGTGAGCGCTTGACAACAGTCGCATCCCCTCAGTCGTCGCCTGTCGCCCTCCCCCCCTCATCAGTCTCGCGCCCAACTCGCCCCTCGCGCAGGCCATGGACGACTTGAGGTGCAACAGCCTGCGGTGCAGGAAGTCTCTCGCACTCGAGGTGCGTGTACAACCGAAGGACAGGCCCCGCGAAGCTCGAGGTTACGAAATCGCCTCTGCCGGTCGCTGGGGAGACTCGCTAACCTTTTAGCGGCGCTTGGCAGGGATCGTAAGCACTCGCTCGCAATACTAGAGCCCGTGAGAAGCCCCGCTGACCCGCTCGACCTGGAAAGTGCCGTCGTCACGACTTGGCGCGTCCGCCCCTCCAGTACCGTCCGCTCGCTCGCTGACCATCGAGCCGCACAGCTCGCACATCTTCTGCGTCGACTGTGCGAACGCGCTCTTCTCGGTTCCTCAGATCTGTCCGGCGTGCGAGACGACGCTGCCAGACGCGCAAGTCTCTTACTTCCTCGGTCCGGCTTTCGTCCTCCACTTACGCTCTCGCCCGCAGAGACGATGTCGTCCAGACGGCACTTAACCCTCACGACTCGTACAAAACGTCGATCTTGTCCGGCCTGTCTCCCTCGGTCATCCTCGACATTGCCAGCCGCGCCCTCAATTTCTACACCTACCAGGTGAACCCGCTTCGGCGTCTCTTCGCGACTCTTCTCACGCTTTTACGGCTCGCAGGTCCAGCAAGAAGCGGCGTTCCAGGCGTTGATCACCAAGAACGCTCAGGAAGTGCGCCTCCTCGCCCACTGGTGCGAACAGTCGCGCTGACTTTGCCTCACAGCGCATCGCCGTCCTCGAGGCCCAGTGCAACACCATCATGCGCGAAGCACACGCCGAAATCAATCGTTCGTCGCCTCTTCTTCTCCGCTTCCTCCAGCAGCTGATCGCGCTTCGTCGCAGTGCTGAAGGAAAGGTTGGCAGGTGAGTTCGTCCGTCCTGAAGTACCCCCCCTGCGCACTCAATCTCGCTCGTAGGTACGGGGAAGGACCTCGAGCTCGAGCGACGCCGCGTGCACGACTTGCAGGAAACGCACAAGGCGAATGCGAAGGCGTACCAGAAGCTCAAGGTGCGTCGTCCGCCTCTTTCCTCCCCCCCACTGCTGACTGGCGGATACGTCCCGCAGGCGCAGTACGATAAGACGAAGCAGCGCTCGCTTCTCACACCGCAGACCGCCCCTCTCGCCGGCGACCAATCCTTCGCGAACTCCCTCGCTTCTCCCGCCCTCTCCTCGCGCCAAGTCCCCGGCACGCCTCGCCAGACTTTCGTCCCTGCACACGCGTCTAACAACGCAGGCTTCGGCATCCAGCGCTCGTCGTCGCGCGCGAGTGCGGCGTCGTGGGTTGGCGTGAGTCGCTCGGCA
Organism: Rhodotorula sp. S30-09; assembly: GCA_023628235.1. NCBI lineage: Eukaryota > Fungi > Basidiomycota > Microbotryomycetes > Sporidiobolales > Sporidiobolaceae > Rhodotorula > Rhodotorula sp. S30-09. The sequence continues at coordinate 5,339 of JAMALD010000027.1, read as the reverse complement.
GGCGGTCAAGCCGGCTGGTCGGGCTCGCCTGGCCAGCAAGGGAGGACGAACACGAGCTTTGGTGGAGGAGGAGGGCTGCAACACGAGTCGTCGAGGCGTCCGCTTGGCGAGCAGAGGGCGAATGTTCAGTCGAGGCGGAGTGGCGGAAGCGGCGGGTTCGCCAAGGCTCCTCGCCACGCTCATGATGGCGGAGGAGGGATGCAGTTCCTCGGGCAGCAGCAGCAGCAGTCTGGCGGGATGGGCGGAGGTCGGGTGGCGGCTTCACGGGATTCAACCGCAGTGTGTCCGCCTCTCCTCCCGACGCCTCGACCGTCTCTGCCGACCTTGTACACCACACAGACACAGGCTTTCCGCCCAGCGCAGCCCGCGTCGGGAATCAACCGCGGCTGAGCGCACCGGCGTGATCCGTCTTGGGAAGGTTTCCGCTTCTCTTTTCTCGATCGTTCTTGCAGGCGGGACAGGGTGAAATTGCGAGGCGGGTTCCCTTGACGTTGCGGCGGGCGGCGAGAACGAGGAGGCTCGTTAGGCGACGAGAGGTCGGACGGAGCTCTCGTTCGTGCTTGCCCGGCTTCGCCTGCGAAGAGTGAGGACGTCGTGCGGTTCGCGCGAGAGGGTGCTCGAAAGTGGGAGAAGCCGCTAGCGTGCCGACGACGCTGGCGCGAGTTCAATCGAAAATGGCTGTCCTCGCCGGATGACCTCGTCGCCTCTTTCCCTCCTTCACCTCTCCACCTAGTCCAATAAGATGGACAAGCTTACCGACGCAGCTATTGCATCTGTCCAAGCCGCCATCGAGCTCGCAAAGGAGAACCAGCAGGGGACAGTCGCTCCCGCTCACCTCTTCTCTGCGCTGCTCAGCCCGACGTCGAACGCCTCGGGCCAGACACAGCAGACACTGCTGCACTCGATCCTCAACAAAGGTGCGTTCGCCCGCCGTTCACTCGCGAGGTTGCTCCCCACTTGACCCCATTCTCCGACCTTCTCTCGACCGTCGCACGTCGTACTGATGCGCCTTGTCGCCTGCGCAAACAGCCGGCGCACAGCCTGAACTTGTAGCCAGGGGACTCGCCAAGTTCATCGTCCGCTTGCCGTCCCAGGAGCCCCCTCCCGACGATGTCAGCGTCTCGCCCGCGCTCTCAAAGGTCCTCCGGGAGGCAGAGAAGCTCATGAAGGAGAAGGTGGGTACTCGTGTCTACTGAGCGAGGACCCAACTGACCCATCACGCCCACAGAACGACTCCTTTGTCGCCCAGGACCACCTCATCCTCGCCTGTATCCAGGACAACTCGATCATCAACGTGCTCAAGGAGGCCGGCACGACTCCCGACGCCGTCAAAAAGGCCGCACAGCAGGTGCGCGGCGGCAAGCAGGTCAACAGCAAGGGCGCCGAGGAGGGCTTCGAGGCGCTCAAGAAGTACGCGACCGACTTGACTGCCCAGGCGGAAGAGGGCAAGCTCGACCCCGTCATTGGCCGTGACGACGTAATCCGTCGCTGCATCCGCATCCTCTCCCGGCGAACCAAGAACAACCCTGTCCTGATCGGTGACGCCGGTGTCGGCAAGACGAGTGTCGCCGAAGGACTCGCCCAACGCATCGTCAACCGCGACGTCCCGCCCAACCTCATCGCCCGCATCTTTGCATTGGACTTAGGACTCCTCATGGCTGGCGCGTCGTACAAGGGCCAATTCGAGGAACGCGTCAAGTCGGTCCTCGAGGAGTGCGAGAAGTCGGAGGGCTCCGTCATCCTCTTCATCGATGAGGTTCACCTCATCATGACCGGCCAAGGCTCGTCTGGCGGAGGAATGGACGCTGCCAACCTCTTCAAGCCCGCCATGGCCCGCGGTAAGATCCGTGTCATCGCGGCGACGACCCTCAAGGAATGGCGCATAATCGAGAAGGTGCGTTCCCGCTCACATCGTCTTCTCGTCACTCGTTCTGTGATTGCTGACGACTTTTCGAGCAGGACCCGGCCATGGAGCGTCGTTTCCAGCAGGTCATCGTCAACGAGCCGTCTGTCCCCGAAACGATCAGCATCTTGCGCGGCATCAAAGAGAAGTACGAAGTTCACCATGGTGTCACCATCCTCGGTACGTCGCTCGCCTTGCTGTCTCACTCCGGCCACGCCGAGACTGACCTTGTTACTCTCGCAGACTCCGCCCTCGTCTCCGCCGCCACCCTCGCCCACCGGTACCTCACCGCCCGCCGCCTTCCTGACTCGGCTATCGACTGCGTCGACGAAGCCTGCTCTGCCGTCCGCATCGCGCGCGAGTCTCGCCCCGAAGAGATCGACAAGCTCGAGCGCCAGAAGCTCCAGCTCGAGATCGAGCTTCACGCGCTCCAGACCGAGCTCGCGCGCGACAAGAAGGACGAGGTGGCGAAGCAGAAGATCGAGGACACGAAGCAGGCCATCTCGAAGATTGACGACGAGCTTGCGCCCATCGCGGCGCGGTTCGAGGCGGAGAAATCCAAGGGCGACGAGTTGAACCGCATTCGCAAGCGCATCGACGAGCTCACCGCCAAGGCAGCCGACGCCGAGCGTCGCTACGACCTCGCCACCGCCGCCGACTTGCGCCACTACGCCATCCCCGAACTCCAGACCCGCCTCACCCAGCTAGAGGAGCAAAAGCAGGCCGAGGAGCGCCAACGTCGTGCAGAGGGTGCAGAGTCGCTCGCTGGCGACACCGTCACGCCCGAGGCGATCCAGCAGGTCGTCGCGCAGTGGTCCGGTGTGCCCGTCTCGAACATGAAGGTGCGTTCTCGCTCTTGTCGCTCGACTTAGCTCGCACATGTACTGACTCTCGCTCGCGATTGCAGATGACGGAGAAGCAGAAGCTGCTCAAGATGGAGAGGACGCTCAGGAAGGAGGTCGTCGGCCAGGACGAGGCCATCTCGGCCGTCGCCAACGCAATCCGCCTCAACCGCTCCGGCCTGTCGAACCAGGACCGCCCGATCGCCAGCTTCCTCTTCGTCGGCCCGTCCGGTACCGGCAAGACCCAGCTCGCCAAGGCGCTCGCCAAGTTCCTCTTCGACTCGCCCGATGCCATGATCCGCCTCGACGGTTCCGAATACTCGGAGAAGCACGCGATCGCACGCCTCATCGGCTCGCCTCCCGGCTACGTCGGACACGAGGAGGGCGGCCAGCTCACCGAGTACGTCAGGCGCAAGCCGTACACGGTCGTCCTCGTCGACGAGATCGAGAAGGCGTCGCGCGAGTTCTGCCAGCTCTTCCTCCAAGTCCTCGACGACGGGCGCCTGACCGACTCGCAAGGCCGCATCGTCAACTTCAAGAACACAGTCATCATCATGACGTCCAACATCGGTTCCGCCTTCCTGAACGAACTTGGCGACGATGTCGAGACGGTTCCTCCCGCCACTCGCGAGCTCGTCAACGGCGCGCTCCGCAATGCGCTCCCCATCGAGTTCATCAACCGCGTCGACTCGATCATTATCTACAACCGCCTGTCGAGGAAGGACGTTCGAGGCATCGTCAACATCCGCCTCGCCGAGGTGCAGAAGCGACTCCGCTCGAACGGCCGCGACATCACACTCTCGGTGTCCGAGCCGGCGATGGATTTCCTCGGCTCGATTGGTTACTCGCCCATGTTTGGCGCGCGTCCTCTCAACCGCGCCATCCAGACCGAGCTGCTCAACCCGCTGTCGAAGATGATTCTCGACGAGTCGGTCCGAGACGGCGAGACGGCGCGCATCGAGTTCGACGACAAGCGCAATCGCCTCGTCGTCGTGCCGAACCACGAGCCGAGCGTCAGGATGGACGAGGACGAGGACGAAGACATGTCGGGCGGGTCCGACATCGAGATCGAGGAGGTCGACGACTGAAGCGGAGGCCAAGTCCCTCGAGGCGAGAAGAGGAGCCGGACGGAGGCCTCGAACGAGAATGGCGGCGACAAGGAGAAGAAGAAGAAGAGAAGGAGGCGCGCATAGTCTCCCATTTCAGTTCGCATACTTTCGTTTGCATGTAGTACGTTGTTGTTCTGTCGCAAAGTTTGTTGAATGCAGTTCAGTTCGCATTACAGCCGGCGCATAGCGACGAGGCGATGAGGACTGTCCCGCCCCTACAAAGCTACGCCAAGCTCATGCGTCCGACAACCTCGTGTCCTCCTTCTCAATCGCCCGCTTTGTCTGCGTACGCGAGAGATGCGAGTCAGTTCGGTTCGCGCAGGATGACAGGAGGACGCACTCGAAAGCATCGACGCTACCCCTCACGGAGAAGCTGAGCGTGCAGCGAGAGCGCCAGTGGACCGCAGTGGGTGCACGGCAGCGAAGGATTCGCCCGCGCGTGAAAAATTCAGCAGTCAGCTAGCTGCGCATTGGCGAGAGACCTGCAAGTTGACGCACGTTGGGCCGTCCACAAATACCGAGACTGTGGGTGCGCGTGTCAGCCTTATGAGACTCGTAAAGCGTGACGGAAAGAAGCGCACCTGAAGATGTACAAGAGAAAAGGTAGAATGGCTGCAGAGTCGCCGTTGAGCTGAGTTACGTGTTGATGTTGACCGTCGAGCTGTAAGTTGACGGTGAACGACGAAGGCTGCAAGCGAGCGAGCGAAGAAGGTCAGCTGTCGCCGAGAGTCGCCCTCGTCCCCTCCTCCCACCGTCAAACGAGAGCCGGAAAAGGAGAGCAGCCAACTCACACGTCGACCTTGACCCACACCAAACCTGCGCATCCTCCACCCAGGTCCTCGACACGGTTGAGCTGCGAGCGGAGAAGGCGAGGGGAGGGTCAGCTCGAGTTGTCGTTCTCGGGAGGGGCGTGAACTCACTTGCGGCGTCGAGGAGGAGGAGGAGGTGGCGTCGAGGGTTGAGGCGAGGTAGAGGAGGGGGAGCGACTGGGTGGCGTCGAGGGTGAGGAGGGGAGGGTGGGTGGTACGGGCGAGACAGCGGTCCCGAGCGGGTCAGCGCGTGTGCAGCGGTGGTCAGTGGGTGCGGAGGACTCACCTCCGACTCGTAGGAGGGCGGAAAGAGGGGAAACGAGGAGTCGGAGTGAGGAGAAGGAGAGAGAGAGGGCGAGCGGGAGAGCGAGCGGATATCAGGTCGCTCCGTCGACGTGCATTTCTGCTCTTCTTGATCGTTGTCGGACTTCTCGCCCTCAGCCTCCTCGTCCTCCTTGGCCTGTTCGTTCGAGCTGGTCGGCGAGGCGACAGCCGGTCCTTGCTCAGCTGTGAAGGCATGCACAGGTTAGCACGGACCTGCTGGCCCCTCGACGTGCACCGTCGTGAGAGCGAGCATCTGCCTGACGCAAGGGGAAGAAGAGAGCGGGGACGCATCGTGAGCAGCAACATGTGCCGCGGGGGACTTGGCGGTGGGAGCGATGGGCTTATCCAGAGT